>CAXHUP010000053.1:0-27510 GCA_964020215.1 Aurelia sp. 3 sensu Dawson et al. (2005)
TAACCCTAACCCTAACCCTAACCCTAACCCTAACCCTAACCCTAACCCCTAACCCTAACCCTAACCCTAACCCTAACCCTAACCCTAACCCTAACCCTAACCCTAACCCTAACCCTAACCCTAACCTAACCCTAACCCTAACCCTAACCCTAACCCTAACCCTAACCCTAACCCTAACCCTAACCCTAAACCCTAACCCTAACCCTAACCCTAACCCTAACCCTAACCCTAACCCTAACCCTAACCCTAACCCTAACCCTAACCCTAACCCTAACCCTAACCCTAACCCTAACCCTAACCCTAACCCTAACCCTAACCCTAACCCTAACCCTAACCCTAACCCTAACCCTAACCCTAACCCTAACCCTAACCCTAACCCTAACCCTAACCCTAACCCTAACCCTAACCCTAACCCTAACCCTAACCCTAACCCTAACCCTAACCCTAACCCTAACCCTAACCCTAACCCTAACCCTAACCCTAACCCTAACCCTAACCCTAACCCTAACCCTAACCCTAACCCTAACCCTAACCCTAACCCTAACCCTAACCCTAACCCTAACCCTAACCCTAACCCTAACCCTAACCCTAACCCTAACCCTAACCCTAACCCTAACCCTAACCCTAACCCTAACCCTAACCCTAACCCTAACCCTAACCCTAACCCTAACCCTAACCTAACCCTAACCCTAACCCTAACCCTAACCCTAACCCTAACCCTAACCCTAACCCTAACCCTAACCCTAACCCTAACCCTAACCCTAACCCTAACCCTAACCCTAACCCTAACCCTAACCCTAACCCTAACCCTAACCCTAACCCTAACCCTAACCCTAACCCTAACCCTAACCCTAACCTAACCCTAACCCTAACCCTAACCCTAACCCTAACCCTAACCCTAACCCTAACCCTAACCCTAACCCTAACCCTAACCCTAACCCTAACCCTAACCCTAACCCTAACCCTAACCTAACCCTAACCCTAACCCTAACCCTAACCCTAACCCTAACCCTAACCCTAACCCCTAACCCTAACCCTAACCCTAACCCTAACCCTAACCCTAACCCTAACCCTAACCCTAACCCTAACCCTAACCCTAACCCTAACCCTAACCCTAACCCTAACCCTAACCCTAACCCTAACCCTAACCCTAACCCTAACCCTAACCCTAACCCTAACCCTAACCCTAACCCTAACCCTAACCCTAACCCTAACCCTAACCCTAACCCTAACCCTAACCCTAACCCTAACCCTAACCCTAACCCTAACCCTAACCCTAACCCTAACCCTAACCCTAACCCTAACCCTAACCCTAACCCTAACCCTAACCCTAACCCTAACCCTAACCCTAACCCTAACCCTAACCCTAACCCTAACCCTAACCCTAACCCTAACCCTAACCCTAACCCTAACCCTAACCCTAACCCTAACCCTAACCCTAACCCTAACCCTAACCCTAACCCTAACCCTAACCCTAACCCTAACCCTAACCCTAACCCTAACCCTAACCCTAACCCTAACCCTAACCCTAACCCTAACCCTAACCCTAACCCTAACCCTAACCCTAACCCTAACCCTAACCCTAACCCTAACCCTAACCCCTAACCCTAACCCTAACCCTAACCCTAACCCTAACCCTAACCCTAACCCTAACCCTAACCCTAACCCTAACCCTAACCCTAACCCTAACCCTAACCCTAACCCTAACCCTAACCCTAACCCTAACCCTAACCCTAACCCTAACCCTAACCCTAACCCTAACCCTAACCCTAACCCTAACCCTAACCCTAACCCTAACCCTAACCCTAACCTAACCCTAACCCTAACCCTAACCCTAACCCTAACCCTAACCCTAACCCTAACCCTAACCTAACCCTAACCAACCCTAACCCTAACCCTAACCCTAACCCTAACCCTAACCCTAACCCTAACCCTAACCCTAACCCTAACCCTAACCCTAACCCTAACCCTAACCCTAACCCTAACCCTAACCCTAACCCTAACCCTAACCCTAACCCTAACCCTAACCCTAACCCTAACCCTAACCCTAACCCTAACCTAACCCTAACCCTAACCCTAACCCTAACCCTAACCCTAACCCTAACCCTAACCCTAACCCTAACCCTAACCCTAACCCTAACCCTAACCCTAACCCTAACCCTAACCCTAACCCTAACCCTAACCCTAACCCTAACCCTAACCCTAACCCTAACCCTAACCCTAACCCTAACCCTAACCCTAACCCTAACCCTAACCCTAACCCTAACCCTAACCCTAACCCTAACCCTAACCCTAACCCTAACCCTAACCCTAACCCTAACCCTAACCCTAACCCTAACCCTAACCCTAACCCTAACCTAACCCTAACCCTAACCCTAACCCTAACCCTAACCCTAACCCTAACCCTAACCCTAACCCTAACCCTAACCCTAACCCTAACCCTAACCCTAACCCTAACCCTAACCCTAACCCTAACCCTAACCCTAACCCTAACCCTAACCCTAACCCTAACCCTAACCCTAACCCTAACCCTAACCCTAACCCTAACCCTAACCCTAACCCTAACCCTAACCCTAACCCTAACCCTAACCCTAACCCTAACCCTAACCCTAACCCTAACCCTAACCCTAACCCTAACCCTAACCCTAACCCTAACCCTAACCCTAACCCTAACCCTAACCCTAACCCTAACCCTAACCCTAACCCTAACCCTAACCCTAACCCTAACCCTAACCCTAACCCTAACCCTAACCCTAACCCTAACCCTAACCCTAACCCTAACCCTAACCCTAACCCTAACCCTAACCCTAACCCTAACCCTAACCCTAACCCTAACCCTAACCCTAACCCTAACCCTAACCCTAACCCTAACCCTAACCCTAACCCTAACCCTAACCCTAACCCTAACCCTAACCCTAACCCTAACCCTAACCCTAACCCTAACCCTAACCCTAACCCTAACCCTAACCCTAACCCTAACCCTAACCCTAACCCTAACCCTAACCCTAACCCTAACCCTAACCCTAACCCTAACCCTAACCCTAACCCTAACCCTAACCCTAACCCTAACCCTAACCCTAACCCTAACCCTAACCCTAACCCTAACCCTAACCCTAACCCTAACCCTAACCCTAACCCTAACCCTAACCCTAACCCTAACCCTAACCCTAACCCTAACCCTAACCCTAACCCTAACCCTAACCCTAACCCTAACCCTAACCCTAACCCTAACCCTAACCCTAACCCTAACCCTAACCCTAACCCTAACCCTAACCCTAACCCTAACCCTAACCCTAACCCTAACCCTAACCCTAACCCTAACCCTAACCCTAACCCTAACCCTAACCCTAACCCTAACCCTAACCCTAACCCTAACCCTAACCCTAACCCTAACCCTAACCCTAACCCTAACCCTAACCCTAACCCTAACCCTAACCCTAACCCTAACCCTAACCCTAACCCTAACCCTAACCCTAACCCTAACCCTAACCCTAACCCTAACCCTAACCCTAACCCTAACCCTAACCCTAACCCTAACCCTAACCCTAACCCTAACCCTAACCCTAACCCTAACCCTAACCCTAACCCTAACCCTAACCCTAACCCTAACCCTAACCCTAACCCTAACCCTAACCCTAACCCTAACCCTAACCCTAACCCTAACCCTAACCCTAACCCTAACCCTAACCCTAACCCTAACCCTAACCCTAACCCTAACCCTAACCCTAACCCTAACCCTAACCCTAACCCTAACCCTAACCCTAACCCTAACCCTAACCCTAACCCTAACCCTAACCCTAACCCTAACCCTAACCCTAACCCTAACCCTAACCCTAACCCTAACCCTAACCCTAACCCTAACCCTAACCCTAACCCTAACCCTAACCCTAACCCTAACCCTAACCCTAACCCTAACCCTAACCCTAACCCTAACCCTAACCCTAACCCTAACCCTAACCCTAACCCTAACCCTAACCCTAACCCTAACCCTAACCCTAACCCTAACCCTAACCCTAACCCTAACCCTAACCCTAACCCTAACCCTAACCCTAACCCTAACCCTAACCCTAACCCTAACCCTAACCCTAACCCTAACCCTAACCCTAACCCTAACCCTAACCCTAACCCTAACCCTAACCCTAACCCTA
The DNA here is from genome assembly GCA_964020215.1 of Aurelia sp. 3 sensu Dawson et al. (2005). Lineage (NCBI taxonomy): Eukaryota > Metazoa > Cnidaria > Scyphozoa > Semaeostomeae > Ulmaridae > Aurelia > Aurelia sp. 3 sensu Dawson et al. (2005). The sequence continues at coordinate 4,149 of CAXHUP010000053.1, forward strand.
ACCCTAACCCTAACCCTAACCCTAACCCTAACCCTAACCCTAACCCTAACCCTAACCCTAACCCTAACCCTAACCCTAACCCTAACCCTAACCCTAACCCTAACCCTAACCCTAACCCTAACCCTAACCCTAAGCCGAGCGTCTAACCCTAAGCCGAGCGTCTAACCCTAAGCCGAGCGTCTAACCCTAAGCCGAGCGTCTAACCCTAAGCCGAGCGTCTAACCCTAAGCCGAGCGTCTAACCCTAAGCCGAGCGTCTAACCCTAAGCCGAGCGTCTAACCCTAAGCCGAGCGTCTAACCCTAAGCCGAGCGTCTAACCCTAAGCCGAGCGTCTAACCCTAAGCCGAGCGTCTAACCCTAAGCCGAGCGTCTAACCCTAAGCCGAGCGTCTAACCCTAAGCCGAGCGTCTAACCCTAAGCCGAGCGTCTAACCCTAAGCCGAGCGTCTAACCCTAAGCCGAGCGTCTAACCCTAAGCCGAGCGTCTAACCCTAAGCCGAGCGTCTAACCCTAAGCCGAGCGTCTAACCCTAAGCCGAGCGTCTAACCCTAAGCCGAGCGTCTAACCCTAAGCCGAGCGTCTAACCCTAAGCCGAGCGTCTAACCCTAAGCCGAGCGTCTAACCCTAAGCCGAGCGTCTAACCCTAAGCCGAGCGTCTAACCCTAAGCCGAGCGTCTAACCCTAAGCCGAGCGTCTAACCCTAAGCCGAGCGTCTAACCCTAAGCCGGGCGTCTAACCCTAAGCCGGGCGTCTAACCCTAAGCCGGGCGTCTAACCCTAAGCCGGGCATCTAACCCTAAGCCGAGCGTCTAACCCTAAGCCGAGCGTCTAACCCTAAGCCGAGCGTCTAACCCTAAGCCGAGCGTCTAACCCTAAGCCGAGCGTCTAACCCTAAGCCGAGCGTCTAACCCTAAGCCGAGCGTCTAACCCTAAGCCGAGCGTCTAACCCTAAGCCGGGCGTCTAACCCTAAGCCGGGCGTCTAACCCTAAGCCGGGCGTCTAACCCTAAGCCGGGCATCTAACCCTAAGCCGAGTGTCTAACCCTAAGCCGAACGTCTTTCTTTCCTTTCCTTCCTTGTTCATCCTCCCACCCCCCTCCCTGTCTTCTCACCAACACTTCTATTCCAAATTGCAGTAAAGTTCTGTCATTATGGGTATTTTGATTTCCATACCAGTTTGAGCATGCGCAAACAGAATTTTTTTGATATTATTGTTAATTCTCATGCATTTCAGCTGATTTTAAATTATTTTTTTGCAGCTTTAATTATGTTAATCATTTAGCAGAGAGTTGATTTTTTTGGAAGATTCAAATACAAAAATTTTGTTCCCTTGTATTTGCTTTTTTATGCTGATTTGCTGAAAATATTTTTGATTATTGATCCCTTCATTCAGACTTTTTATCTCTGCCATTTTTAACCCTATTGGTTGTGGCATATTTTTAGTTGTTTTGTACTTCTGGTGTTTTTCACTCCCACACAAAACGATACGAGCTACTTTTATTGTTCTTTCCATAATTTGCTTTAAAAATATGACCATGACACTTAACTAGTCACTTGCTACGTTGCTAGGCAACCAAAAACAAATAAAAATTGGCAATTTTTATCTTCTAGACTATCAATCAATTTTGTGTAAATCTGTTTAAAATTGTAGTAAGCACGTTGGAATTTTTAAATACAAAGCTTTGAGATATTTAGAGTTTCTATTTTGAGCACTATTGTCTTTTGTTTAGGTTTTTTGTTGCATATGCAGATTTTCATTACGTTTATTTGTTAGTTTCATCCTGTCATCTTGTAAATATGGACTCAGAAGCAGTGTAAATATGGACTAAGTTAAAGCAGACAGGCCAAAATACCTATATTTTACAATTATTTTTAGAGCGATGACGCCACAAATGTCAATGATGTCATAGACAAAATAATTATGAAACTGCTCTAAAATTATGAAACCAATGGAGTTGAATTTGGCATGTTTAAGATCAATCATACTAACGAGACAAAATCTATGGAGGTTTTTAGAATGTTTTTACCACTCTCCAAGTATGGTCTTAATCATCATGGCCATCATAAAAAAGTAACTTTGAAATGAAACAATGAAGTTACAACTATCTTGACATACAAAATAGTACGGTACAGAGTATATGATATACCGTTAACACCTAATGCAATATAACATCAAGAATACAGTTCATTCAGCTTCTAATTAAACAAACTATTGAATTAATATTCAATTGTCAATTCTTTCTATTTCTAGACGTCCCTATAGTAGTTGATGAAAACAGTAACAGTTAGTGACAAGGAACCTACAAGTGCTAAACCTGGGGCAAACCTTTGTTAGTTTCAAACTTTCCAGCAACATAATTGAAAAGTAATATTTTCCACAGTACTTTGGGCCTTATCTTAGCTTGCTCATCCGGGAAACAAAATGATGAAATATCGATTATGAAATACAATTTCAGTTCAGTTCAGTTTCATTTTAAAATTCTACAACATACAAAATTCAAATAACATAAAAACATCTAAAATAAACTATGACATAAATTACAGTAATACATATAATTAACTAAATAGAATATAATAGACAGGCAACCTCCTGCAACCACCCAGCGACCCGCCCAGCCCCCAGCCCCATGCCCGACCCGCACCAAGCCAACCGCAGCAACCAAGACCAGACCCGGATACATCCGGAATCCCGACCAGAGGAGCCACCCCTGATGATGCAACAACAGCCACCCCCAGAGCCAATCCCGCCACAACCCCCCAAGCCCTGTCCAAGGCGCCAGAAAGCACTAAAGCGAGACAGCATTTGCTGTCCAGCTTCAGCACCCCAAACACGCCACACCAAAGCATAAAGAGCCCCGGCGAGTTCAGCCCCAGAAATGACAGCCGCCACACCACCACGAGCGACACCCCCAGCCAACACTCAAAACACACCCAGGCCCAACCCCAATCCCACGGCCGACCAAGCACAGATCAAGCACAAAACCATAGGCCAGACCGGCCACCAGACAGCCACAGGAGACCCCCTGTCAATACTAATAAAGAAAACAAACAATAATAAATTTACAACATAATTATACAGAATTTTGTATGGGGAGGAATTTCTTAAGAAGGAGCTCTCTCAATAGATAAACTAATCGAGGAGAGAGCACCCCCTGTCTTGATGACTTATTTTTCAATTTGCAACATTTTTACTTGCTTTGATCCTTCACAGGGAAAGAAAGTTGAACTAACACGATATTCAGGACTGGTACTTTGTTCAGAAAAGATGAAGTTTCATTTCGCGATGGAAAATCATTACTGAAGGGGACTGTTTGATCTTTAATGGGATGTCGTTCCAGGATTTAGCACCAGCATATCTGATGTATCTTACGCCATACCTCAGTGTATTCTTACGCATCATAAAAATATCACCCCTACGAGCCTGCCTGGTATCATACTGATGAACAGATGGCAAAGTTTCAAAAAATTGTGAAAGAAGATAGAAGAAATTAAGTTAACAGATTCATACACAAAGGTAAGTAGCTTGAGATTAGATAAATCATATAATTTAAGAATTTTTAATTCAGAGAAAATAGGTGTAGATGGAGATGTGAAATTCTTGAAGGCAATAGCTCTAACAACTTTCTTTTGTAGAAGGTAAATCGGCTTAGTATGGGTGTCACAAGCAAAACCCCAGACAATGATTCCATACTGAAGAAAAGAAGCAGATAAAGAGTAATATAAAGAAACTAAAACATTAGCTGGTAGAAAATGCCTTATCTTAAAGAAGATACCACAAGTTCTCGCTAGTTTCTTTGATAGTTCACTTAAGTGATACCTCCAGTTGAGATTTTCATCCAAGAGAAGACCAAGAAACTTAACATATCTAGCCTGATTAACATGCTCCCTACCAATCTTAATGCTGACAGTTCTATCTAAAGAATTATGAGGAGAATGGAAGATGATGAAATTTGTTTTGTCAATATTTAATGCAAGTTTATTAGCATCAAGCCACTTTTTAACATGCTTAAGTTCTTTGTTTACCACTTTTTCCAGGTGATTGAGATTGTCCGATTCAAAGTAAATGTTAGTGTCATCAGCAAAGAGATAAAACTATAGCTTGTTAGATGACTTTGTAAGATCATTTATATAGATAAGAAAGAGACGTGGACCAAGGACAGAGCCCTGGGGAACACCACAAGTAACATTAAGATGACTAGAGTTGTGGCCATTCACGGATACATATTGACTTCTATTGCTAAGATAAGAGCTGAACCATGAGAGAGCTGTACCTCTAATACCATAATGTTCAAGTTTCTTAAGGAGAATCTCATGGTTGACTGTATCAAAAGCTTTTTGAAGATCAATAAAAATTCCACATCCAAAATGTTTGTTATCTAGGGAGTTTTTGATAGATTCAGTTAAGCTAATTAAGGCATGACTTATTGAGTGGGAGGCACGAAAACCAAACTGAAGATTATACAGGACATTATGCACTTCCAAAAAACTGTATAAGCGTTTGTACATCAATTTCTCTGTAATTTTACTAATACAAAGAAGTAGGATTTCGATACGAATCTCGATTCCAAGTCCCGTTTTTCAAATTAAAGGTCATCTCTTCATAAAGAATTGCCACATCAAAGCCATGAATTCCAAATCAAAACTCTACTTGCAAAACATCAGAATACACAAAGGGTTTTCATCACAATTTCTATCTCCCATTTTAGTACGCCTATATCTGATCAACTGTGCATGCGGGTATATAACTAATCTAGGTTCATCCCAATTTTGTGCTTACACAATCACACACACTTCAAGCTTTCTTCTAGCGGGTGAGCCAGAAAAAAATTCCCAATTTCACAAATTCGCAGCACCAAGGGTACATCACAGATTTTAATGCTTCAAATTTTAGTTAAAAGATGAGATGTCAAGGTATTTTTATGATTTTTCTTGTTGTCTTACCGGCACTAGAAGTATAGGTAAATTCTTGGTTTATGATTTGATCAATGTTTTAGGCCCCTTTTCAGTCATTTTGCAACCATAAAAATTTTCAAAGGTTAAATTTACCGATATTTCTAGTGCTCATAGGATAGCCAGAAAAATTACAAAAATACTTCAATCTTTTGGCTTTTAACTATAAATTGAATTATTCAGATCTGTGAAGTACTCTTGATGCTATGCATTTTCATAAGTAGGAACTTTTCTCTGGCTCACCTGGTATGACAAATTTTAGGTAATTTACATCGTGTGATTTGGGCTTTGGAGTTACATCCATGGGTTACAGTCAGGGTTACAGTTAAACACTGCAAAAGTCACACCGGAATAAACTGGAAGCTTTGTATGTGGAATGAGCAATGAATCTCTTCTGTAATACACCGATATTTCTTATAAGGAACTAAGAATTTGGAATGGCACTGGAAGTTTCTTAAAATTACCAGATTCTGAGTATTTGGAATTTGTTATGACATTTTATAAGCTTCTGATAGCAGTCTTTGTTTCTACTTCCTGTTCCCTCGTGAATATTCCAAAACAGTCTTTCAAGCTTTTATAATGTTTAGATATTATTCAAGTATTTTCAAAGTAATATGATACTTAAGAAACAAGTGAAGATAAAACAAAACTATGGTATTTGTTTGAGGAAATAAATAGTTTCCTAAGTCCACTTTGTTAGCGATGTGAGAGTTTAGTTTCTCATAAGCATTTTCTTATGGAACAATGTGCATGGACAATTTAGCCATCCTACAAAAGAGTCTAGATTGAGTGCTAGTTTTATGCATTTTTACACATGGGGTCTGATCGAGTGGCGTTAGAGCTTTTATCACTATTGTGCACATTCGAAAATTCTATGAAGAGTAGCAAAATATAATTTGATTCAGATTCTTTAAGAATAACTACAAGGTCTATACTGTTTAAGAAAATTGTAAGTGGGAGTGAATTAGTCTGATATTTCTTTGAAGACTGATTATCAGGCTAGCCTGACTCTGCATAGTTGGAATCTTGTCCTTAACTTGGAGCATACTAACTTATGCAAAGTTAATAGCCAAACAGTCAAAGTTGTCTGTGGCAAAAAGATACATCAGTTCCTCCCTTATCTTTGCTTGATGTGGTTGGTTGGAGGCATCACAAAAAATTGACTTTTTTATAAGCTAGTGCATGACTGCAGCTTCTTCCTCTTAACATCCAGCAGTGCCTTATGACTCACTTGTTGGTATCCACTGCAAAAAATGGTGAAATTTCCCCATGTTTTTTTGCTGGAAATTTTGGGGAAACGGACACTTTTCTAACAGTTTTCTGAGAGGGAAATGGAAACTTCCGTTTCCCTTTAATTTCCCAGAGAAAACTGTCCGTTTCCCCTAAATTTCCATGAAAAAACTATAGGGAAATTTAGATATTTCTTGCTATGATAATTCATATTCTGATGACATCAAGTCAAAGACCGATAATGGCCTTCCTCTCTGTTAGCCTTGTTTTTCTTGCAAGATCACACAGATAATCATATCATAGAATCTTATTTAAAGTTGGTTTATTTACAATAGTAATGTAATTACTAATTTATACCAACTATTTACAAAAAACAACTTTAACAGAAAATATACAAATTTACAATTCTGGCTATTTACAAATCCGGCAGTTACACTTTTCGCCAGGCCAGTGCTTTGATCGCTCTTTTGAAAGCTGCAACTGATGGCAGTGCTTTTATCTGGTCACCCAGGGTGTTCCAAAGGAGGCTTCCTCTAAAGGATAATGTCTCTATTCCAAATTTTGTTGTGAGTGTTTTTGGCAATCGACATAAATTTTTTGTTCGTAGGTCGTATTTCACAACCTTTTCTTCATGAAATTCCCAAATATATGAGGGGTTCAATTTGTTCATTGTTTTGTAAATTTCGATCATCAGTTTCTGGAGATTTTGAACATGTATTTTCACGCTTTCACTTTTCTCCAGTAACTCATCAAAGGAAGAGTCATAGTCCTTGAAGAGGATCCTTAGTGCACGTTGAAAAGAGATAAGTCTCCTTTCTGAAAGGAAGGCATTCATACAATCACAATAAAACCCTTGCAATCAGTGGATCTAATTGCACCAGTTTATAAACATATAGATTTGTTTCTGTCTAATTCCTTCTATAAGTGTCAAGAGTACCAGGTGACCCAAAAAAGTGACCCTACTCAAACAACCTTTGAAGGATGAGTAAGAGGTTGGTGAAATACTTCAAACATTATTCTGTTGCTATAGGATTAGCCTTCATTATGAGTGTTTTTTGCAGTTTTTTCAGATGAGTAAATTCCTATTTCACAATCTTGTTCCCAAGCCCGCCATACAGTAGAAACCCGCACAAAAGAACCTAGGTTTTTCTTGGGCAGCCTGCATAGGTTCTTAATTAAGTGGCTGTTATTCTAAATTCCAGCCTGCCAGGTTCTTAAAGAGGTTTTTATTTTCAACACTCACCTTGCACACATTAATACTGTTTTCAGCACAAGAAACTAAAAGCTTTTTGAGAATGCCTTGAGAATTCTTGAGAACATTTTTATGGTAGAAATAACTCTTGACTGGTAATAGGTAGTGCAACCAAATTTTGTGTGCTAAAAGCTTCAGGCATGTGCTTTCTGTAAATATAAAAATTAACCTAAAAATAGCCACCATTTTTGCTTACATCAGCATTTTTCTTTGTGTGGTCAAGAAATGCGGCAAAATTGGCCAAAAGCAGGAAAATCGAGGTAAAATTAAATTTGGAGCATTTTTTCCATCCAAACATGATATTTACGATAGAATGCATCAAATAACACAACATTACAAAAGACATTTGCAAAATATTCCACTTCTGCTCCTTTTTTCGCGATAATTGAGATTTTAGAATTTGCGATTTTTCCTGGGTCAGTCCGAGAAAATTGTCTCCCGCTCCCTCATTTTTCAAAATATTTCTATGAAAATTTTTGAGAAGTTGCACAATAAGTAGTTGCAAAAAGTCAAGAAGTTTCATGGCTATAGAATTTTTCCTCGCAGAGTTATTTACACAAATGCTAACTTTGAAATGAAACAATGAAGTTACAGCTAGGAGTGACTATGGCTAGACTGACATACAAAGTAGTACAAAGTATGATATGAGATATCATTAAGACATAATGCAATTGACATAGAGAATACAGTTCATTCTGCTTCTAATCAAACAAAACAAATAAAGTAATATTCAATCTTCAATTATTTTCCATTTCTAGACTCCTACAGCAATTTGTGAAACAGTAACAGTTAGTGACAAGGAACCTATCACTGTTAAACTTGGGACAAACCTTTGCTAGTGTCGACCTTTGCATGCACATATTTGAAAAGTAATGTTTTCCACAGTATTTTGGGCCTTATCTTTGCTTGCTCATCCTGGAAACGAAATTATGGCGGAAATGTTTGCATAGGTATATGAAATACATAGCAGTAGGATTTCGATTGGAATCTCAATTCCAAGTCCCTTTCTTCAAATTAAATGTTATCTTTTCATAAAGCATTGCCACATCAAAGGCATGAATTCCAAATCAAAACTCTACCTGCAAAACATCAGCATACACAAGGATTTTCGTCACAATTTTTGTCTCCCATTTTTGGACTTTTATTTTACCAACTGTGCATGGGGAGTTGTAACTAATCTTGGTTCACCCAATTTTGTGCTTACACAACCACACATATCTTAAGCATTTGCTACCAGGTGAGCCAGAAAAGTTCCCAATGTTACAAATTCGCAGCACCAAGGGTACATCAAGTTTGAATGATACAAATTTCAGTTAAAAGTTGAGACATGGAATCATTTTTGTGACTTTTCTCGCTAAGAAGCATAGGTAAATTCAACTTGTACCAAAATAACTGAAAAGGGGCCTATAACATCGATCAAATGGTAAGGACTAAATTCACACAGGACAATAGGCAATGGACCTTTCACCACCCTCACGAGTTACAAGACAGGTTTTCAAACAAATACTATGGATGGCAATAAACGTACCAAGGATAGCTATTAAGCACGAGAAAATGGATTTTCCTCATTGTTCTGTATGAGAACTACTTTATGATTTGATCAGTGTTTTAGGCCCCTTTTCAGTGTAACCATAACATTTTTTAAAACTTAAATTTACCTATATTTCCTAATATTAATAAGACAGCCAGGACAATCACAAAAATACTTCAATCTTTTGGCTTTTAACCCTAATCCATATGGGCTTTTTTTCGAGCCACCATTTATGGGGGGGGGGGTTCTTTCCACCCCCCCTCTGAAAACTACCTTAGACTCCTCAGAATTCAATAGAACTTGGCACAGTTACATATGAAGTAACTTGTACCGCAATTTGGGTGTGGCTGCCACACCTTATGACGTCACAGTGACGTCATGAATTTGAAAATCAGTGAAAATCAGGCTTCCAAGTTAAATTTGAATTTAAAGAAGGTTTAGCACAAACATGTTGCAGTTTTTGGTTCACTATGGGCACAAATTTGATGGTAAAATATAATTTCATCGAAATTAATGATTTTAGAGTAACATTTTTGCAGAAATTAGCCAATTTGTATGACGTCATTTGTGCAATTAATTTGTTCTCTGTAAAAATAGACAAAAATAAGCTGCAAAGTGGTTATACCTCATTACAAAGGTATCATTGGAGTCTTCTCAATTGAAAGATTTCGAAAAAATTTAAAAAATTTGCTAATTAGCCCAAAATGGCGGCTATTATGACGTCATCATCAAAAATACTGACATCATCAAATTCCAGAAATTCCGGTATCAAATTAAAGCTCTTCATTTACTGATTCATTTGGCGTATGATACTTCATAATATGATCAAACCTTGCCATTGAAATCATCAAAAACAATGATTTGTTTGCTACCTGCTTCCAAATATGGGCATGTCACGTGACCTGTGAGCTCTATTGTTTGAAAATTTTTTGATCAAAATGTGGCAAATAGATAATTAGTAAAAGTCAGGTAGGTTAGGGGGACATAGTTGATGTCTTTGAAAACATGGCAAGAAAAACCTCGAGGGGGGTAGAAAACACCCCCCCCCATGTTGATTAGGGTTAACTAGAATTTGAATCATTCAGATCTGTGAAGTACTCTTGATGCTATGAATTTTCATAAGTGGGAACTTTTTCTGGCTCAACCGGCATGTGACAAGTTTTGGGTTGCCCCAGGTAACTTGCATCGTGTGATTTGGGGTTGCAGTTGTGTCCCGCATTTTAACAAATAAATTTTAAATGCCAAGAAACGTATAGCTATACAGTAGTATTAGCAAACATATTGATAATTCATGCATTTCAAAAAATAAGAAACCAATTAAAAAATTTAGTGCTAAAATTCTACAAAATATGATGTTAAATCAAGAAACTTTCAGTACGATGGCCTGATCCTAGCTTTAGAAGGGGCACTTTATTGCATGAAGGGGCGGTTATAAGAGCGGCATAGGAAGGGACGCCTTACAGCACTGGAAGAGACAGTATAAAGCATTGGAAGGGATGAATTATAGCATGGGACAGTACACGGCAAGAAAAGTTCGAATTTCGACATAGTTTTTTTATTGTATATTAGAGGTAAACGAACCATTTCCCTTCCATTTCCGACACAAAATGAGTTTTACACTTCGAGTTTCCCACGTAGTTTCCCCACGGGTAAACTACGTGTAAAGGGAAATATACTTTTACCCACAGTGTGCCGAGTGAGATTCAACGTCTCCAAAAGTTGGAAACTTAGTCTACACTGGGCATGTTTTTGGGAGAATTTGGGGAAATTCCATACGTGTTCAACCTCCTATGGGTAGATTTCGGTGAAACGCCAAATCTTTCCCAGGTGAAATTCTTAATCTGAGTAGGAAATTCAGTCGAAATTTTGGATTTTTCAATCGGAAACTACGGGGACACCAAAATCTTCCCCGAGTGAAACTTTTAATCTGAGTAGGAAATTCAGTCGAAATTTTGGATTTTTCAATCGGAAACTACGGGGACACCAAAATCTTCCCCAAGTGAAATTTTTGATTTGAGTAGGAAATTCAGTCGAAATTTTGGATTTTTCGGTCGGAAACTACGGGGACACCAAAATCTTCCCCAAGTGAAATTCTTAATCTGAGTAGGAAATTCAGTCAAAATTCTGGATTTTTCGGTAGGAAACATACCTGATAGTTTCCTTGTTCATCATGTTTGAAGGGGACGTTGGGCTAATTCAGTAGTGGCTATTTCGTGCAACAGTAAATGTAACACTACGCTTCCTGGTTTGATTTTATTGGAATACTCCTGGGCAAAACTGTTCCAACGTGTTCCTCTTCTATCTTAACGTCTTCTAACTCCTTATATGATTTGCCATTGTGTCTTTGTTGCACTCTGATTCTGATGTAGACATGAGATGTGTCCTCTTAGAGAGTACGAATTAAAATCACATCTGTTCAATCTACTTTGATCAAACTTAGCTCGCATTTTAAACATCATATTTGGAAAACTTATCATCCCCCTTCCTTTTCCATTATTTATACACAACGCAAAGTATGAGTTCAGAAACAGAACATATCTGATGACCAATACTGAAAGTAAATGTAACTTCTAAAAAGTAATGAATGCACTGTCAGATCCTCTCGATTTATTAAGAATGTAGACAAATATATATATATATATATATTATTATATATACTATTATATATTTAAAATATTACTATTATATATACTATTATATATTATAGATATATTTTACTATATTTTATTTATTATATAGACAAATATATATATATTTGTTTGCACCGAAAAAGGAGAAATCCTGGTTGCTCGCTAGCTGTTGAATATTTATAAAATACGCTGCTTGAAAAAGGCGAAAGCCGAAAGCAACCCATAAGGTGCTAATATCGAGAAAATTAAGACGTGCCACGGTAGCCTAAAGGTTAAGGCGCTTGCCCGGAAAGCAGGAGATCCATGGTTCGATTCCCGGCTGTGGCGCGTTTTAATTTTCTCGATTTTCCTGAGAATTTTAAAATAATGTTTCCGTTTGCACCGAAAAAGGAGAAATCCTGGTTGCTCGCTAGCTGTTGAATATTTATAAAATACGCTGCTTGAAAAAGGCGAAAGCTGAAAGCAACCCATAAGGTGCTAATATCGAGAAAATTAAGACGTGCCACGGTAGCCTAAAGGTTAAGGCGCTTGCCCGGAAAGCAGGAGATCCGTGGTTCGATTCCCGGCTGTGGGGCGTTTTAATTTTCTCGATTTTCCTGAGAATTTTAAAATAATGTTTCCGTTTGCACCGAAAAAGGAGAAATCCTGGTTGCTCGCTAGCTGTTGAATATTTATATATATATATATATACCCCGTTGGTTAGCCAAAGTAGGTATATAGATACCCCGTTGGTTAGCCAAAGTAGGTCGTATGTTAAGGATACTAACCATTTTTTGTCTAGGCTAAGTAAGTTAGGTAAGATACCAGAGGGGGCTTTGTTATGCACTGTTGATGTTGTGGGGCTCTATCCCAGCATCCCACACGGGGAGGGTTTACAGGCCATCAGGGAGGCGCTGGATAGAAGGGAAAACCCGGGCGTGGCTACTGATACCCTAGTTGGGTTGGCGTCCTTGGTCTTGGAGAATAATTATTTTGAATTTAATGATAGGTTTTATAGGCAGAAATTGGGCACGGCTATAGGCACGAAGTTCGCTCCGGCCTATGCCAATCTCTTCATGACCCGGTTGGAAGAGAGGTTGTTGGATGCTTCAGCTGACAAGCCCCTCGTCTGGATGAGATTCATCGATGATGTATTCTTTGTCTGGACGCATGGGGAAGAAAAGTTGAAGTCTTTCATCAATCATCTCAACAGTAGTCACGAAACCATTAAGTTTACTAGCGAGCAGTCACGGGGTAGTATAAGTTTCTTAGATGTTCAGGTTAGCGTGGGGGAGGGGGGAGTCCTTTCGACAGACTTGTTTTGCAAGCCTACTGATACACATCAGTACTTGCATAAGAAGTCTTGTCACCCCTGGCACACCAAGAAGGCGATCCCCTATGGTCAGGCTCTTAGGTTTCGTAGGATATGTTCGGAGGGTCGCCAATTTCAGGAGAGAGTAGGTGAGTTAGCTGGATGGCTTAAGGACAGGGGTTACGAAGAGTCTTTAGTTAACGAGCAAATCGATAGGGTACGTAGGTTGGATAGGGCAACTCTTCTAGCAAATTCGGGCAATAGGACCAATGACCAAGGGAGGGGGGAAAGGGTTCCACTTGTTTCAACATATCATCCAGCGCTCAATGGTTTGGAGAAGGTTGCCGGGAAACTCCATCCTATGCTCACGAATTCGGAAGAGCATAGGAAGGTGTTTCCTGAGCCACCTTTAATAGCATTTAGGAGATGTAAGAACCTTAAGGATATACTTGTTAGGGCTAGGCTGAGTAATGAGGGAAATGGGGGGACTGATAAGAAGGGGTGTTCTCGTTGTGGTAAATCTCGTTGTCAAGTCTGTAATGTCATGAGCAATAGTGAGCATTTTCATTCTAATGTAGATAGCCGGGAATATAGGATAAATTATTCGTTTAATTGTGACTCGTCAAATGTTGTGTATTTGTTGGAATGTACTGTTTGTGGTGTACAATATGTTGGTAGCACCTGCACGCCTTTTAGGCTTAGGTTTAATAATTACAAGGCGTGCAGTCGTAAGTTTAATTCGGGGGCCTCAGTACCCCAGGCGGAATTCTTCAGACATTTCACTGAAGAACGCCACCGGGGGTTTCTGAAGGATATTAGCGTAAAGATAATTGATAGGCTAACGGGGGGTAATAGGATGCGGGAAAGCTTCTGGCAATATCGGCTAGATTGCTTTGCCCCTAAGGGTTTAAACACTAGGCAGGTTGATACATAGATTTCATTTTTGTTTTAATTTTTGTTGTTGTGTTGCTTTGATTTTAGTGCTGAGCTTTTCGTTAGGTACACACGCTGTTTTTTAGGGTTTTCTGTTCTGCCAATCCGCTCTCGGATCTTTCTATTGTTTGTTTTGTTGTAACATGCGATCTTTTTCAGCTTCGGCGAGACAGACACAGCCACCGACTTCAGCAGTTCTTAACTCTGCGCTTTCTTTGATCTTTCTCCCGCCACCTTTGTATTACCGGCTGCTTTAACACATTTTATTACGCATTGTATTAGGTAGGACCCGCTTCGGCTATTGTTTTGTATTGTCTTTGTAATTCATAATCTATATGTATGCTCCATCTTATTTGGAAAAGTTATACTGATGAAGGCTTTGGCCGAAACGTTTACAAGCATGTGTTTTTCTGAGTACATATATATATATATATGTATTCATTAGCTCAATCTCAATATGTAATAGAAATAGATATAGAAACTCAGAAAAAACACATTCGTTTTAACGTTTCGGCGTAAGCCTTCATCAGAAATGACTTTTCCTAATCAAACAGAGCATACATATAGATTCAGAAATTAAAAAACAATAGCCTAAGTGGGATCTTACCTATTACAATACGTATTGAAAAAGTGTTAAAGTAGCGGTACTAACAAAGGTGGCAGGAGAAAGATCACAAGAAAGCGCAGAGTAAAGAACTGCTGAAGTCGGCGGCTGTGTCTGTCTCACAGGAGCTGGAAAATAAGTATGTTACAACAAAAAAACCGATAGAAAGATCCAGAAGCGGATGGGCAGACAGAGATCCCTAAAAAACAGCTTGTGTCCCTAACGAAAAGCTGAGCGCAAAAATCAAAACAACACAACAACCAAAATGTGAACAAAAATGAAATCTATGTATCTACCTGCCTAGTGTTCAAACCCTTAGGAGCAAAGCAATCCAGCCGATATTGCCAGAAGCTTTCCCGCATCCTATTACCCCCTGTTAGCCTATCAATTATCTTTACGCTAATATCTTTCAGAAAGCCCCGGTGGCCTTCTTCAGTGAAATGTCTGAAGAATTCCGCCTGGGGTACTGAGGCCCCCGAATTAAACTTACGACTGCATGCCTTGTAATTATTAAACCTAAGCCTAAAAGGCGTGCAGGTGCTACCAACATATTGTACACCACAAACAGTACATTCCAACAAATACAAAACATTTGACGAGTCACAATTAAACGAATAATTTATCCTTATATTCGAATAATTAAATGAATATAGGATAAATTATTCATTTAATTGTGACTCGTCAAATGTTGTGTATTTGTTGGAATGTACTGTTTGTGGTGTACAATGTGTTGGTAGCACCTGCACGCCTTTTAGGCTTAGGCTTAATAATTACAAGGCGTGCAGTAGTAAGTTTAATTCGGGGGCCTCAGTACCCCAGGCGGAATTCTTCAGACATTTCACTGAAGAAGGCCACCGGGGGTTTCTGAAGGATATTAGCGTAAAGATAATTGATATGCTAACGGGGGGTAATAGGATGCGGGAAAGCCTCTGGCAATATCGGCTGGATTGCTTTGCTCCTAAGGGTTTGAACACTAGGCAGGTAGATACATAGATTTCATTTTTGTTCACATTTTGGTTGTTGTGTTGTTTTGATTTTTGCGCTCAGCTTTTCGTTAGGGACACAAGCTGTTTTTTAGGGATCTCTGTCTGCCCATCCGCTTCTGGATCTTTCTATCGGTTTTTTTGTTGTAACATACTTATTTTCCAGCTCCTGTGAGACAGACACAGCCGCCGACTTCAGCAGTTCTTTACTCTGCGCTTTCTTGTGATCTTTCTTCATCCACCTTTGTTAGTACCGCTACTTTAACACTTTTTCAATACGTATTGTAATAGGTAAGATCGCACTTAGGCTATTGTTTTTTAATTTCTGAATCTATATGTATGCTCTGTTTGATTAGGAAAAGTCATTTCTGATGAAGGCTTACGCCGAAACGTTTAAACGAATGTGGTTTTTCTGAGTTTCTTTATATATATCGTGATATATAAACAGGTTAACACAGAAAATGAGAACCTTGTATTGCAACTAATAGTTTCACGTTGATACGATCATCAGGCAATAGTGCTACAAACTGTTAGAAGCTAGTATTTACGGGAAAGTCGGCACATCAGTTAAAACAGAAAACAATAGGGAGTAGTTTTTAGGGTTAATAGGATTAAGAGTGATAGTGTTAGAAAGTTCTAGTCAGAAAGTCCCACGTGACTTGGCCTTTGCGTGAAAGTTGCTAAGTAGAAATTTGTTTTGGTGTCGGCATTTGGATAAGAGTTCTGATCTGTTGTTTAGGAGGTCTGTCTGGTTTTCAAACGAGATGATGGATAACTTCTCAGTGAG
Organism: Aurelia sp. 3 sensu Dawson et al. (2005); assembly: GCA_964020215.1. Classification (NCBI taxonomy): domain Eukaryota; kingdom Metazoa; phylum Cnidaria; class Scyphozoa; order Semaeostomeae; family Ulmaridae; genus Aurelia; species Aurelia sp. 3 sensu Dawson et al. (2005). The sequence goes on from CAXHUP010000053.1 coordinate 20,337, forward strand.
GCAAAGAAGGCATCTTTTTGTGATGTTGTTGTAAGCTGGGACTGTTTTGGAGATAGACCATGAGACTTCGGGCGTGACTCCTGCTGTTTTGGAATCCCATATGAATTTTGACAGTGTCGTGCTCTGCTTGTACTTGGGGTGGGTGAATGACAATTTATGCTGAGAGTACCTTTGCTTGAATGGCCCTTCAGTTAATCCTATGTATGTTTTTGGGCTGGCTGATGGTGTTGTTGCTGTTGCTGTGTAAATGACGTTTTGTGTGCTGCATTTGCCTTGCAGGGGGCAGTGAGCTTTAATTCTGCAGTTGCAAGATGGGTTGGTTTCTTTGCTTTTAGGCTTTGCTATCTTTTTGTTGTGTTTCTTGATGATCTGAGACATGTTTTCGGTGCAACTGTAGCTTAGCTTTAGCGTGTTTTTGTTGAATATTTTATGGAGCTTGCTCGATGTCGGGAAATGCTTATTGATGAGGTGTAAGAAGATTTTTCCTATGTTTGTTTGGACACTAGCGTTGTAAGGTGGGTTGAACCAGATGATGTTTCTCTTCCTCGTTCTTGTGTGCTTGATTGGTTGTGGTGATGAGTATGAGAGGGTTGGTGGGTGTCCGCTTGCTTTGAGGGCTTTCTCGTATTCTGGTTTGGCATTGTTGAAAATTTCCTTATTTGATGAATTATCTGAGAGTCTTTTGCTGATTGAGCTTGGGATTTGTTTGATGACAGTGGGTGGATGGTTTGAAGATGTATTGATGTAGAGAAGATGGTCGTTATCTTTTTTGTATGGGTGATGTGTTCCAGTTGTGAGGTTGAGCGTTACGTCGAGGAAATCTACTTGTTTTAGATTACACTTTATTTCGATTTGGAATCCTATGTTCTTAAAGGTTGCTGCTATATCTTTTCGCAATTTGTCTGCTCGCTTCCCATTTGAATTTCGAAGTAGGATCAGTCCATCGTCTCGGTAGAGGCCGCAGTCTTTTTGGTTTGCAACTTTTGAAAGTTTAGAGAGGATGTAGATTCCAACAAGTTCGCAGATTTCTGCTCCATCGTAACTGCCCATCGTTACATCAAAGTTTTCTGCAGTGGATTTTTTCGCCCAGGGTGTGTTATCATTAAAAAGGAGAGATTTTCGGCAGTGCTTTATGATTTGGACGCTCTCGTCGCTGATGTTGAGGTGTTGTCTGGCAAATTGGATGGCGTTGTTGAGGATTTCGGGGGTTATAGATGGATAGAAGTCTTTGATGTCGAATTGAATGAATGTACATGAACTCTTGTTGTTGATGTCGTTGAACCATTTGATGACAGAGCTGGTGTTTTTCCACTGGTTGATTTCTAAGAATTGTCTAAGCGGGGAGTTGATGCTGTCTAGGGTGGATTTGCTAATTTTTCCTATTTCGCTTTTTGATGGGTTGATGAGGCGGCAAGTTGGATTAGAACGGAAGTTTTCTTTGTGGTCTTTCATGGTGATGAATGCTTCGGGCTTTGCGAGGATGTCTACCCGGTCGTCTATTCCTAATTCAGTGGTGATAGTTTTAGCTTCGAGGTTGATTTCGTCGTACAGATGGTCATGAGCTTTCTTATATGATTTGGTGATATTTTCCTTGATTAGCTTTTCGTGGGTTTCTGGTGGTACTTCGTACAAGTTGCTTGTTTTATCTGCAAAAACCAGTAGGTTTGGCGATTTCTTTATTTTTTTGACGTCATTTTTTAATGTGTTTTGGAATGGGTCTGTAACTTTGCGGAATTTTATTCTGTTGGTTATATCGAACATGTCCTTTTCAAATTGGTCGAGCTTGCTGCAACGTGGGGGGCACTTGCGTGTTTTAAAGCCGAAGTGGTCGTTGGGTGAGTTTTCTGCTTCGTCGATGGTGTCATTGTTGATGTCGCCGTTTTCTTGTTTCAGAAAAAACATAGCTTTCCATCGCATTCTTCTAACAAGGCTTTCTATTTTTTCAATCAGTTTCAGCTTGTAAGTTGATCTTGGAGGGATTGGTATGTTCTTCAAGGAGTAGCCGAGGTTCTTCTTTTCCATGCTTGAGTTACAGGAACTAGAACAGTGCTCAACTGGTGAAACAGGAGCGAATATATAATTGTTTATGATTTGTACATGTAACCAAAGTGCTCAATGCATTTAGCAGAGCATTATAAACAGGTTAACACAGAAAATGAGAACCTTGTATTGCAACTAATAGTTTCACGTTGATACGATCATCAGGCAATAGTGCTACAAACTGTTAGAAGCTAGTATTTACGGGAAAGTCGGCACATCAGTTAAAACAGAAAACAATAGGGAGTAGTTTTTAGGGTTAATAGGATTAAGAGTGATAGTGTTAGAAAGTTCTAGTCAGAAAGTCCCACGTGACTTGGCCTTTGCGTGAAAGTTGCTAAGTAGAAATTTGTTTTGGTGTCGGCATTTGGATAAGAGTTCTGATCTGTTGTTTAGGAGGTCTGTCTGGTTTTCAAACGAGATGATGGATAACTTCTCAGTGAGGCAAAGAAGGCATCTTTTTGTGATGTTGTTGTAAGCTGGGACTGTTTTGGAGATAGACCATGAGACTTCGGGCGTGACTCCTGCTGTTTTGGAATCCCATATGAATTTTGACAGTGTCGTGCTCTGCTTGTACTTGGGGTGGGTGAATGACAATTTATGCTGAGAGTACCTTTGCTTGAATGGCCCTTCAGTTAATCCTATGTATGTTTTTGGGCTGGCTGATGGTGTTGTTGCTGTTGCTGTGTAAATGACGTTTTGTGTGCTGCATTTGCCTTGCAGGGGGCAGTGAGCTTTAATTCTGCAGTTGCAAGATGGGTTGGTTTCTTTGCTTTTAGGCTTTGCTATCTTTTTGTTGTGTTTCTTGATGATCTGAGACATGTTTTCGGTGCAACTGTAGCTTAGCTTTAGCGTGTTTTTGTTGAATATTTTATGGAGCTTGCTCGATGTCGGGAAATGCTTATTGATGAGGTGTAAGAAGATTTTTCCTATGTTTGTTTGGACACTAGCGTTGTAAGGTGGGTTGAACCAGATGATGTTTCTCTTCCTCGTTCTTGTGTGCTTGATTGGTTGTGGTGATGAGTATGAGAGGGTTGGTGGGTGTCCGCTTGCTTTGAGGGCTTTCTCGTATTCTGGTTTGGCATTGTTGAAAATTTCCTTATTTGATGAATTATCTGAGAGTCTTTTGCTGATTGAGCTTGGGATTTGTTTGATGACAGTGGGTGGATGGTTTGAAGATGTATTGATGTAGAGAAGATGGTCGTTATCTTTTTTGTATGGGTGATGTGTTCCAGTTGTGAGGTTGAGCGTTACGTCGAGGAAATCTACTTGTTTTAGATTACACTTTATTTCGATTTGGAATCCTATGTTCTTAAAGGTTGCTGCTATATCTTTTCGCAATTTGTCTGCTCGCTTCCCATTTGAATTTCGAAGTAGGATCAGTCCATCGTCTCGGTAGAGGCCGCAGTCTTTTTGGTTTGCAACTTTTGAAAGTTTAGAGAGGATGTAGATTCCAACAAGTTCGCAGATTTCTGCTCCATCGTAACTGCCCATCGTTACATCAAAGTTTTCTGCAGTGGATTTTTTCGCCCAGGGTGTGTTATCATTAAAAAGGAGAGATTTTCGGCAGTGCTTTATGATTTGGACGCTCTCGTCGCTGATGTTGAGGTGTTGTCTGGCAAATTGGATGGCGTTGTTGAGGATTTCGGGGGTTATAGATGGATAGAAGTCTTTGATGTCGAATTGAATGAATGTACATGAACTCTTGTTGTTGATGTCGTTGAACCATTTGATGACAGAGCTGGTGTTTTTCCACTGGTTGATTTCTAAGAATTGTCTAAGCGGGGAGTTGATGCTGTCTAGGGTGGATTTGCTAATTTTTCCTATTTCGCTTTTTGATGGGTTGATGAGGCGGCAAGTTGGATTAGAACGGAAGTTTTCTTTGTGGTCTTTCATGGTGATGAATGCTTCGGGCTTTGCGAGGATGTCTACCCGGTCGTCTATTCCTAATTCAGTGGTGATAGTTTTAGCTTCGAGGTTGATTTCGTCGTACAGATGGTCATGAGCTTTCTTATATGATTTGGTGATATTTTCCTTGATTAGCTTTTCGTGGGTTTCTGGTGGTACTTCGTACAAGTTGCTTGTTTTATCTGCAAAAACCAGTAGGTTTGGCGATTTCTTTATTTTTTTGACGTCATTTTTTAATGTGTTTTGGAATGGGTCTGTAACTTTGCGGAATTTTATTCTGTTGGTTATATCGAACATGTCCTTTTCAAATTGGTCGAGCTTGCTGCAACGTGGGGGGCACTTGCGTGTTTTAAAGCCGAAGTGGTCGTTGGGTGAGTTTTCTGCTTCGTCGATGGTGTCATTGTTGATGTCGCCGTTTTCTTGTTTCAGAAAAAACATAGCTTTCCATCGCATTCTTCTAACAAGGCTTTCTATTTTTTCAATCAGTTTCAGCTTGTAAGTTGATCTTGGAGGGATTGGTATGTTCTTCAAGGAGTAGCCGAGGTTCTTCTTTTCCATGCTTGAGTTACAGGAACTAGAACAGTGCTCAACTGGTGAAACAGGAGCGAATATATAATTGTTTATGATTTGTACATGTAACCAAAGTGCTCAATGCATTTAGCAGAGCATTATAAACAGGTTAACACAGAAAATGAGAACCTTGTATTGCAACTAATAGTTTCACGTTGATACGATCATCAGGCAATAGTGCTACAAACTGTTAGAAGCTAGTATTTACGGGAAAGTCGGCACATCAGTTAAAACAGAAAACAATAGGGAGTAGTTTTTAGGGTTAATAGGATTAAGAGTGATAGTGTTAGAAAGTTCTAGTCAGAAAGTCCCACGTGACTTGGCCTTTGCGTGAAAGTTGCTAAGTAGAAATTTGTTTTGGTGTCGGCATTTGGATAAGAGTTCTGATCTGTTGTTTAGGAGGTCTGTCTGGTTTTCAAACGAGATGATGGATAACTTCTCAGTGAGGCAAAGAAGGCATCTTTTTGTGATGTTGTTGTAAGCTGGGACTGTTTTGGAGATAGACCATGAGACTTCGGGCGTGACTCCTGCTGTTTTGGAATCCCATATGAATTTTGACAGTGTCGTGCTCTGCTTGTACTTGGGGTGGGTGAATGACAATTTATGCTGAGAGTACCTTTGCTTGAATGGCCCTTCAGTTAATCCTATGTATGTTTTTGGGCTGGCTGATGGTGTTGTTGCTGTTGCTGTGTAAATGACGTTTTGTGTGCTGCATTTGCCTTGCAGGGGGCAGTGAGCTTGTGCTTGTGATATATATATAGATAAATTTATCGTGATAAATATAAATCACCATGTCAGCTAATGCCAAATGAAAAAATATACGTATGCATGGCTCTGATGAAGGCTTTAAGCCGAAACACGAAAAAACAAAATATTTCTCCTGTCGACGGTGTAGGACCTTAGATATGAATGACTTCAGATTTCTCCATAATTTCATTGAGCTTGAATGGCTCAGTGGAATTACCGGAGAGTCTGTTGACATGAAGGTCGCAGGTAGGATTCCGGGCAGGAAAATATTTTTTATTCTCCAGTTGTGGTAGCCCACTCGTGATAAATATAAATCACCGTGTCAGCTAATGCTTAATACTTTAAAATACAGATGACTGGTACAATGGGCTGGATCTTGGTAAGCTTGTAGGCCTAGTTTTCATTGATCTTAAAAAAGCTTTTGACACTGTTGACCATGAGATTCTCTGCCAGAAATTGGTGCACTACGGTGTCCAGCAGCGGGAACTCACATGGTTTAGATCATACCTGTGCAATCGAAAACAGTTCTGTCGGGTCAACGGTGTCAGCTCAAAAACTGAGGGTATAGAGGTCGGTGTTCCACAAGGCTCATGTCTGGGTCCCCTTCTTTTCCTTATTTACATCAATGATCTACCCGAAGCTGTCCAAAATTCAACCGTTTCCATGTATGCTGATGACACAAGTCTGTGCTACCAGTCTTCGGACATAAATGAGCTGAACGAGGCCATTAATAACGATCTCAAACAACTGGACATTTGGCTTCAAGGCAACAAACTTTCCTTAAATGTTGCTAAAACAAATTCCATGCTTGTTTCCACCAAGCAAAAGCACAATATCCTCAAAAGTCGAAACGAAGATTTGGATTTGAAAATTCGCGACAATGAGCTCGAAGTAATCCAAAAAACAAAATACCTTGGTGTGCAGATCGACAACTCTCTTAACTGGAAGGAACACATCAAGACAGTCTCTACCAAAGTTTCAAGAGCTATTGGCTTTTTGAAACACGCCAAGACGTTCTTAAGACAGGAAACGTTGATGACTCTTTACACAGGAATTGTAGAGCCACACTTTCGATATTGTTGCTCTGTTTGGGGCTGTGCCGGTTCGACTGAGCTTAATCAGCTACAAAAACTTCAAAACCGAGCTGCTAGAATTATAACCAACAGCGGCTTTGACACCCCTAGCAGACCACTTATCGACCAGCTGGGCTGGAAGACCATTGAACAACTAGTCGCTAGTGAATCTAAAACAATGGTCTTCAAGTCCCTGCATGAACTGGCTCCCCAATACCTGTGTGACCTTTTCACCAGAAACTCAAAATGCTCTTCGTATGCCCTGCGCAATTCAGAGACAGATTTAAGATTACCCATGAAAAAGTCAAGTAATGGGCAAAAATGTTTTTCCTATCGAGGAGCAAAAGCGTGGAATGACCTTCCTGCCGACACCAAACAGGCATCTTCCCTGAATAGTTTTAAAAAATCTTTTCAGGACTTTCTTTTTTTTTTCCTTTAAATTAGACTGTAAATTTGTAATAGGTTTTTATATTAGGGTTTTTATATTGTAATTTTTCTTTTTATTCGGTAATTTTAGATTGTATATTGTTAGTAATGTTTTTAAGTGGAGGGCCCCTTGTAAACCAACTCTGTTGAAGGGCAACCCTCCTTAATAAAGTCAAATATCAAAATATCAAATATATCAAAATATCAATGCCGAATGAAAAAAATATATATATATCTATATGTTACATCAACTAAATATAAACATGGAGATCCTTTTCCAGTGGTCTTTTTAGCTCGTGATATGACACACGTTTTTTATAAGAAACTGGTTGATAAGAAACTAGTACTAAAGATGGACGAAATGTTAAGAAACTGTAGTGCTATGTCTGATAAGTATTTCAAGAAAATTTTTA
>CAXHUP010000054.1:0-72836 GCA_964020215.1 Aurelia sp. 3 sensu Dawson et al. (2005)
AAGAAAATTTCTGACTAAATCAACCTTTGGCTTAGAATGACTCCCAGCCTTGCAAGTTCAATTTTCCGATATGAGGGAGGACATAAGATGATCAGTAATTCTCATTTTTTCAAATAACCTTCCTCAATCTTTTGCTCGAAACTTCCTCCAAACCAGGTTTGTAGGTGTGTAGTGTTTTTGCGTCTCTGCTCTCAGATCGCCAAAAAGAATAAGAAACTCCAGTACTGGAAAAATACCCTACTTAAGAAGCGGTCTAATTGACAATGGAAGTCCTCGAAACATTTTTTCTTCATTTCCATTGGTATCCTTTGTCATGTCACTTAGAATAAGCAGTGGAACAGCACCAAATGAAGTCGCCGAGGAAATTGTGGATTTAGCAACAAATCTCAAAAGCCATGAAAACGAGGTGTTCGTGTCAAGTATAGTCGCTAGAGGAGATCGATGGAATGAACGTGTAAGTCAAGTGAATAACGTTTTAAAGGCTAAGTGTAACAGAGAAGGATTACCATTTATTGATAACTGCAACATAGAACCGGCATATCATTTAAATCGTAGTAACTTGCATTTAAACCCTGAAGGGACACGTATGCTCGCCAATAACTTTTTGAGAGCTTTAGGCCATTATTGACTATTATGTAGAGACGGAAGAGTGCAGGCTCCAAATGATGCAATAATTAATTTAGAGAACGATAGTCATACCTCGGAAGATTCAAATAACGGGTCAAATATCTCGGGGGTAGAAGCGGCTACACCTGATACCTCTGCAGATGGAGCTATAGATGCAAAATCTTCATTAAAATTGTTAAGACTAAGAAACATTGGCCGGGTGATCGTTGGATATTTAAATATTAATTCCATTCGCAATAAATTGGATGCGCTCAAAGAAATAGTTTCACAAAATTTAGATGTACTCATGATTGCTGAAACAAAAATTGATGCTTCCTTTCCAACGGGGCAATTCACCATAGAGGGATTTGCGACTCCGTTTCGATTAGACCGAAATGCAAATGGCGGTGGCTTACTGGTCTATGTCCGAAGTGACATACCATCGCATCGGTTAAATTCTTTTAAATTTTCCGATGGCATAGAATGCATCAGTTTAGAAATAAATTTGCGGAAAAAGAAATGGGTATTGTTCAGTGTTTATCGACCACCAAATCAGTCACAAGACTATTTATTTGAAAACTTGGGTCGTGCACTCGACCACTACAGTGAACATTTTGAAAACTTTATGTTTATAGGAGATTTCAATATGACTGAAACTGAGGAACAGTTGAAAGATTTTCTGGACCTATATAGTCTCAAAAATCTTGTACACGAGCCAACATGTTACAAATCTGAAACAGCAAAGTGCATAGATCTTGTATTGACAAATCGAAACAGGAGTGTGCAACAAACTACTACAGTTGAAACTGGCTTGTCAGATTTCCATAAAATGGTTGTCACCGTTCTTAAAACCACTTTCCCTAAACACGGACCCACTGTAATTAACTATAGAAACTACAAAAACTTTAACGAAATTGCTTTTAGAAATGATCTGCAAGACGAATTAGGGAAAATAGAACCATCTAATTTGAATTACACTTCTTTCGAAACTACTTTTGATAGAGTTCTAGAGAAACATGCTCCAATTAAAAAGAAATATGTGCGTGCAAATGACAAACCATTTATGACCAGAGCTCTGCGTAAAGCGGTCATGTTACGTTCTAGACTTCGTAATAGATATAACAAAGATCAAACCGTTGAAAATTGGAACAAATTTCGCAAGCATCGCAACTCATGTGTTAAGTTATTTCGAAGGGAAAAAAGAAATTATTATAATAATCTAGACATTTCACTTGTCACTGACAATAAGAAATTCTGGAAAACTGTGAAACCATTTTTCTCTGACAAATCACAATCTAAGAATAAAATTGTTTTGATTGAAGATGAAACTATTATTTCCAACGTTCTCGAAGTAGCAGAAACCATGAACGAATTTTTCGTCTCAGTAACGGATTCCCTTGGTATAAATGAAAGCTGTGGTTATGAAAATGCAACAGAAGGAATTACAGATCCTATTGATAAGGCTGTACACAAATTCTCCAATCATCCTAGCATTCTAAAAATCAAAGATCAATATCAAAATGCTGGTTCCTTTTACTTTCAGAAAGTTACCCCCGATGCTGTGGACAAAGAGGTCAGGAATCTAAATCCTAAGAAAGCTACAACGCACAAAAATATTCCTCCTAAAATCCTCAAGTCAAATTCTGATGTATGTGTAGAACCTTTGACGCAAATCTTCAATGATTGCATAGAGAATTCGTCCTTTCCTGATGAACTAAAGTGCGCGGATGTCACATCTCTTCCCAAGAATGGACCATCTAATTCTAGGACTAACTTTAGACCAATCAGTGTTCTGCCTACGGTCTCAAAGCTGTTTGAAAGAATAATGGATAAACAAATAGTTGCGTATATTACACCCTTTTTAACGTCACTTCTCTGTGGTTTTCGAAAAGGCTACAATGCCCAGCACGCTCTGATAAGGCTCTTAGAAAAATTTAAAATTAGCCTTGATGAAGGTGGTAAGGCAGGGGCTGTATTAATGGATCTCTCCAAGGCATTTGATTGCATTAGACATGATCTATTGATCGCGAAATTGCACGCCTATGGCTTCTCTCGCGAAGCATTAGCACTAATTAACAATTACCTCACAAATAGACAACAAAGAGTTAAAGTAAATGGGTCATTCAGTTCTTGGAAAAGCGTCGCACGCGGTGTTCCACAGGGGTCAGTCTTAGGGCCTCTGTTATTCAACATCTTCATTAATGATCTTTTACTCTTTATTCAAAACTCGGATATATGTAATTATGCAGACGATACTACAATCTATACCTGCAATAAGAACCTTGACAATATAGTTCATAGGCTTGAAAATGATTGTAGTATAGCTTTAGAATGGTTTGCCGACAACTTTATGAAATTAAATGCAGATAAATGCCATTTGTTGGTTCTTGGGCAGAGATGTGACGATCCTGTTACTGTGAGGATTGGAAGTGCTGACGTTGTAAATAGCTCTGAAGAGAAGCTTCTCGGAGTTCAAGTTGATAGCAAACTTTCCTTCGATAATCATGTTTCCAAACTGTGCCAAAAGGCTAGCAATAAACTTTATGCACTTGCTCGCATATCACCATACATGGATCAGAAAAAATTAAGAACTCTCATGAGGGCTTTTATTACCAGTCAATTTCAATACTGTCCTTTAATCTGGATGTTTCACAGCAGGCAGCTGAACAAAAAAATTAACAAAATACAGGAAAGGGCTTTGAGAATAACTTATAAGGATGCCGAATCTACTTATAGTGAACTATTAGAAAAGGACTGTGCCGTTACTATTCATACAAAGAACCTTCAATTACTTATGACTGAGATGTACAAAACCAGAAATGACCTGAATCCTTCTTTCATGCAGGAAATTTTCTTAGAAAATGAAAGTCATTATAATTTGCGTAGCAATAACGATTTCGTTCAACCTAGGGTGAGATCGGTCGGAAATGGCACAGAAAGCGTCAGATTTAAAGGTCCACAACTATGGCAAATATTACCGCAAACAATACGAAACTCTGAATCCCTTGCTCAGTTTAAAGCAAATATAAAAGATTGGAAGGGAGAAAATTGTTCATGCAAGCTGTGTCGCACTTTTATTCCGAATTTGGGCTTTTTATAATGTTTTTAGTATTTGTTTTTATTGTATACTTTGATGGATTGTAAATAGTTTAATTTTCTAAATATTTACTACACTTGTAACATACATTTTTAGCGTTGGAATTAATTAGCTAAATATTTTTAGCTATCTGTTATTTTAACCAACGAAAAAGAAATTGATAATAAATAATAATAAATAGAATGTTCTCGAATACCGAATAAACGGGGGGGGGTGAGAATAATCGGGGGGTTGGAAATGGTTCGATATAACAATAATCAGGGGGGTGGAATAATCGGGGGGGGGGTGCTTGGAGAAATAGAAAATAGTCGTTTTCTTAGTGAACACATATCTTTTATATATTTATGTGAACAGTGATGCTACTGATGTATTTACCTTTGAACATTGGTTCTGTTGAATGCACCTTTTGAGACTTTTTCTTGCATTTGTTCAGAAATTATGTTTACTATCATTTCATTTTTCGAAAAATTTATATAAGAGGGGTTGGAATAAGGACGGGGGGTTGGAAAATTTTTCAAAAATTAATAAGCGGGGGGGGACGATTATTCGGTACTGGAGAGTAATGTATAAACACTGAAAAAAATACTTCAAAAAGATTGTTTTGTAATGTTGACAAGGGCACTGGTAGTGACTATGAAGCTTGTCATAAAACTTTTAAGAAACTCGTAAGAAGCTCTGAGTGCTAGAATTGTGACAATTTTAAGAAACATTCAGCATCGGCCCAATTCCTTGGTTTCTGATGAAAAATCATATAGCCTAGTTGGGTTTTCACGCAGGCTATCAGGATGAGGTCGTTATCTCAAAGTCACATATGATAATGGTGAAAGCTATACAGTATGCATCTGATGCACTTAGGGGATGCATTATAGATGCTGGAGAAAAAAAATAACCTGCCGTAGTGGATTACACAAATTGATCAAATAATTTGCTTGGCCTTAAAAGCCATTCTGACGTGGGTTCCTGTAAACCGTGGAAGGACATAACGACTAATAACGAGCTATCAAATTACAGCATCGAGTTGTCTGTCCAAATGGGTGTATCAACCGGACCACCATGAGTACGGAATGGACTGATCAGTGGATCTAGGGGACAGCGGAGCTCGCGAATTTTCTGTTTCTTTGGAAAGCAAAGTAAGAAACAAGCAAGCTCATCAATTTTTTTCCTCTGTATCCCTTGTTTCATGTAAATGTGTAAGTAGAAGATGGAAAGAATGGTCCCTGTTTCCAAATCCTTTTTCCTAAAGCTTTTTTATTTGTAGGTTTCTTCTCCTGGGCCACTTTAAACAGTTTTAATCTGACCCTTGCCCCAAATCTATTTCGTCAATCAAAAAATTGGGAAAAGGAAAAATCCGGAAAGGGACCTTTCGGATAGATTGAATCAATGTTTTAGTTAGTCAGCTACAGTATGACCTTTTCAAGTGTCTTGCCAAATGTAAAAAGTAATGTGCGAAAGTAGCCTCACGACACAGTCCCAGATATCGCAAAATAGCAACAACGACAACAACAACAATAACAACAACAACAACATTTCCTCTTTTGCTCAATCTGGGCCTTATGGACTTTGATATAAATTTTTGAGACGGATATGCACACGTTTACGTGTGCTCTTTGGAACGAGGCTGCAGTGTAGTCTCGGAAGCGAGGCAAGTGACCCTTGACAGTTGGAAATTCTTAATGCTGTGGTGAAGTTCATGGAAGCTAATTGGTCTTAAAACTGAGGAACTCCTGATTCACAGTGAAAGGTTTGTTGATTCTTGGATAAAGGAAACATTCGTATGGATACTTGTGGCTTTGGTTCATGGCTAATATCACTGTAAACTTGAATTCTGAGCTGTTTTAACATTGGAGGTTCGAGCCGGCAACTTAGGCCCATCCACTATTGCCTGGTGTTCGTACAGTGTTGCTATGGTTTCCAAATCTAGTTATGAAATCGATAGGGGAAAACTTCATCCCAAATTTTAGTATAAAAGTCCATAAGTCGTAGTTTGAGCGTCCATCAGTCTATCAATAGCGATAACTACGAATATGCAATCAGTCTAGTGCGAAAGTAGTATTGCAGCGACGAAATGGGACTGTAGGCCTAAAACCCGCTGCGCTTGCAATCAACAATACCCTATATCTCGTTTCACTGGGAAATATGACCAAACAGGGAAGAGAAAGTACTTGTGAGTGTAGGATATACTGCAGAAGTTTCTTACCTCATTTGATCGAGTAAAATCGTCAAAAAATGCTTAATAAACAACTTCAAAGAGCGATAATAGGCGAGCACAATATAAACAACACAACGCATTCGAGATTTTGATCCTGATTACCCATCATGCACCTCCTTGTTGAAAGGGCGTATTCTATTGTCTAATGTTAAACTATTATTAAGCCATTGAACTGTTATGTTGTATAGAAAGTATTCTGTTCCGTAAGGTTAAGCTATTAGTTATATTGTATTGTCAAATATCTTTGCTTATTTATTCTATTGCTTATTATTTATAGTTAAACTACGGTATTAATTATATGTTATGTTGCCAAATACTCTATTGGTTATGGTAAAACTGTTATCGAGCCATTAAACTGTTATGTTATTTTGCCAAGAACTCTCTCTCTCTCTTATGTTAAAACTATTATTAGGAAGTCAAGGAATGTTGCCTATACCTGTACCTGCAAAAGTCGTTGTTGTTGTGTCAGAAAAAAATCGTAAGGAGGCAGGGAACCATTCTTTCACCTTCTACTTACACATTTCCATTCTTTCCATCTTCTACTTACACATTTACACGAAACAATGGATAGAGAGACTTTCCAAAGAAACAGAAAATTCGCGAGCTCCGCTGTCCCCTAGATCCACTGATCAGTCCATTCCGTACTCATGGTGGTCCGGTTGATACACTCATTTGAACAGACAACTCGATACTGTAATTTGATAGCTCGTTATAAGTCGTTATGTCGTTATTAGTCGTTATTTCGTTCCATGGTTTACAGGAACCCTTCTGACGTGCTGAACTTGAAAAAAGTTGTGTTCTTCTACAACATAATGTGATGGGGTGTCTTCCGTTTGATGTAAAACTTAAAAATTTGTATCAAATTACAGGAAAATAACTTTCCGTCCAGTATTGCAACATATATTTTGTAAGCTACTAATTCCAAAAGATGTTTTTTCATCCTGTAACTTCATCATTTGTCTCGTGAAAGAATGAGATTATTGATTGTATAGTATGTGCAGTATTTTGCCCTTCACAAGCATAAGGCTCAAATCTTATGCCTGTGAAGAGTGGGTGTACAATTCTATTACATTTCACTATTAATTAATTGACTGGCTGCAAAGGAACTTTGATATTTTTCTATTTTGAAATTTTTTGCCATTTTGACTAGTTTCAAATTTTTTGCTTATGGTTTCTTTGGAGATCGTGATAAGATTTGACACCCATTTTTTTCAAGGTTTGAAAGACATAGGCCCCCTTCAGACATATATAGATCATAGAAACATTTGTTGAAGATAGATTTTCAAACAAAAAGTTTTTCATCACAAGGCAATAAATGTGTGGACAGCATTTCTTACCTATGAAATATTGTAGGGTAAGGTTGGGTAATGGGGTTTACGGGTAAAGTGGGTCTACTGAAGTATTTGCTATAAATATCCTTCCTCCTAAAGAATTGTTTTACTGAATGGCCTATGTGGAAGAATTTCAAGGCCTTGAGAAACTTTCTGCTGCGAGAGGTTGCCTTGCTCTTTTATATAATGTTTCAGTCCCCTTTTCAGGCATTCTGCAACCAAGAAATGTTCATGAAGTCAAATTTGCCTATAATCTCAGTTATCAGAAACGCAAGACAAATTCAAACACAACTGCAAGCCCTTGTCTATCAAGCAAAATTTGATCCATACCACAATCTATCCAATTCTTTTTGTACTATGAATTTTCAGTTCAGTTCAGTTCAGTTCAGTTCAGTTCAGTTCAGTTCAGTTCAGTTCAGTTCAGTTCAGTTCAGTTCAGTTCAGTTCAGTTCAGTTCATATGATTTTAAAAGGAACTTTTTTCTAGATCACCTGGTATGTTTAATCCATTGCTTCAGTTGCATATAAGACAGTCATTTTAATCAGCAAAATTACAAACACATAACATGGAGAGATGCAAAATCACTGCACACCTACAGACCTGGTTTGGAGGAAGTTTCGAGCAAAATATTGAGGAATGTTGTTACTACAGATGAGAACAGAAAGTTATCTTAAGTCCTCAGATGGGGCAATTGAATCTGCAAGGTTGAGAGAGTCGTTCGAAGCCAATGCAAAGGTCGATTTCCTCACTCGTCAGAAATTTCTTACTAGTGTTAGTTTATAGAGGAACTGTCACAAAATGTAACCGTTTCCATTTGGCAAACATTGGATCGAGAGAGGCATTCTGAGCCAAACCATGGAGTGGAGGTCAAGAGGGGCGTTCTAAGCTAACGTAAAAGGCGTGTCCTCAAAAATGTTCACAGGGGCAAAGACCTTTCATTGCCTCCATTAAATGTACGCTTGCTACACCATTGTACGACTGATTGACATTATTAAGACTATCATCCAAAAATCGTTCGAGTTACAAATTCAACCAGGTGTGCGAACCACCGTTTTGGATTCTTTCCAGACTTGAGGGAGGCTATGGTTTCTAACACATCTAACGATCCTGATTTATCATGGAAAGATCAATCAGTTCCTTTTTGTGACATACACAGTGTCTGTTTTCACAATACTTTGAAGTGAGACAGGTGGACCCTGAAATCTAGGTTTTGATAGAAGGTCAAGGACATTTTGCAGCTCTGATCACATGTTTTTGATTAACACCGCTTGAACACACAAAACTCTTTTCAGACTATCTTAATATGGTCAGATACTACAGACGATTTCTTGGGAATCTGTTTTGAACAGTAATTTCACTATGTATCATATGTTTTATTTTCAGACTTTTTCACAAACATACACTGATGTCATTTTTGCCAAAGTAAATGTTGATGAAAATGGTGTAAGTAGTGTTTGGTATGCTCAATTTTTTAAAAAAATAATGCTTCAGTCTGTGCTTTCTTTGCTCGTATAGCATTTCATTTATAATTGTTTATTTTATTCATGTGTATGTTTGGAATTTAAAAAATTAACTGGAACTGAATTGTCGAGAATAGTCGTCAATTTGATTGATGCATGTCATTAAATTATCCAATCAGAATGTTGCGTTGGACTTTGATTGAAAGAGCATAGGTCACGAGTTAAGAGCATGACAACTTTCAGAACATATTTGAGTACCATTGCTCTGAATCGGCACCTTTCAGATAAATCACCTTTTATGAGCGTTATTATAGGGACTTAAAACAATAATTTGCCATCAGAAGATTCTTCAGTTCATGGTGTTTACTGTATCACTTCATCAACTTTATCTTCCCACGTTTTGAAGTAAAGCCAGAACTTAAAGGAGCAACGGTGAAAATCGGCCTAAATGAATTGTATCGCCCTGAACTGGCACCCCTCATTTTACCGCAATCAGCTATTCCGAAAAAAATTGTACTATACAGTCAAAACAGATTTTTTCTAGGGTCACATCCCCTATGTAATTAATTTTCATTGCATTTTGATCGGATGGAAAATTAAAGCTTTTCGTTCCTCCCCAGTTTTAACCTCTTATGCATACTACCGTCATCGCGTTGTTCCAATAATGTTCCTCGTCCAACTCCACGAAAGGTCACCAAGTCAGAAATGTGTTCCTAGAATCAAAATGTTGTTTACTACCTGTTTTTATTCATAAAGTCGTCCAGCGGAAAGGGGGGAGGTCACTATTCACAACAAGAGACCATTTTCACACACTATGACCGTTTAGGGCGATTTTAGCCAATCCACTCGCTTTGGAATCGAAACCCCCTGAACAAAAACGGAAATCGTTAACTTGAAGGACTTTTCAAATATTTCATTCAAAGGGACAGAACAAACTATTGAAACAAGTTATTTGACCTTTGCCAGTATTTTATCAACGGAAATGAATCAAAACAAAAACGCGGCTTGGAAAAATAAGTGGAGAAATGAACGAACGCTTACCGTCACTTTTCAGGTACGTTGAAAAATTCTTCGTAGCGTGTAAACAAAGCCAAGGAAACAAGCAAGAATAGTCAGATAGCAAGAATATGGCGTCATCAAATCATTTTCGCGCTTTATTTTCATTTACTAGTCCCAGACCGTTCCATTTTTAAAAGTTTGTAAACAAGCCTAAATCTCGGAGAACGTGCTAGGGTGCCGATTCAGGGGGATGGTACTCTTAGTTAGTTACGCCACACAATGATTCGGGATGAGGGAGTGATTCATTTGCAATTTCATTAAAATGAGAACCAGTTTAACAAATTGGTTTGAAACTTCACATCTATGAGAGAACGAATACCGAATTTGCCAGAAAAAGGTAACAGATTTGATCATAGCTAGCGTTAAGAATTTAGATCGATCGTTTACGCTCTGTGATCCAGATTTGTATGGATAGAATGTAAACGGGATCTCATATTCTGAAGAATTTTTGTCCGAAAGAGAAATCACCTTGAGTTTTTCTGTTAGCAAGCGAAACTCTGATTAACCAAATCAATCATACTTGAAGTATTACAGTTGTAAAATACCTGAATATTTTTGGCATACAAGGTAATTTCCTTTAATAAAATGTAGCAGTGTTTTATTTACTTTTATTTTTATTCACAGGACACAGCAGAATCATGTGGTATCAGCGCAATGCCTACATTTAAGTTTTACAAAAATGGTGCTGAGGTAGGTTTAATTACAGTCATGTTTATGTGAGAAAAATATTGAACTGATTTTGGCATGAAAATGAAAAATAACGTTTTAAATGGCAAAGTTGTGATACTGTTCCTAGGTTTCTGCGCATAATTAATAAAATTTAGCAAGAAAAAAGGGTTCTGTTTGGCTCAAGAATAGAGTTGCATTAAATAGTCAATGCTGATTTAGGGACACCTTTGCAGAAAGAATTTCTTGGTGCTTTTTAAACATCAAAATATGTAAATAAGACCAGCTTTACTTTTCAGCATTTACACAAAAGAAATAATAGTTTTTCTCGAGATCTTATTAGCATTGAAAATCTAGTTCAACGTGACTTTACCAAAATCTCTTGTTTGCCAACGTGAAACACGTGATCAGATTGTAAGGAGTCTCGTTGCGTCACGCACATCAAGACGCAAGATATTCAGCCTCTCTTGGGAGTTATAAGGAATAAATTTCCACGCAAATCCTTGCCTTTTTTAATCCCATGGCAATAAATATGAAGATTATCTCTCACCCTTAGAAGATTTCTATTCTTCATTGTTCAGTGTGAGGTAAAATGTTTTAATTTAATGTAATTGTTTTTATGTAATTTATCATGTGCCTGAATGATACGATGGATCTAAGAGTTACCTCATGGGAAAACTTGAATCAGTGCAATATTCTGTTGCGTTAGCAGTGACGGGAACCTGGAGAGGAACATGTCGGGAGAGGCTGTACAATGAGCTTGGATGGGAATCTTTAAGTTCAAGAAGATGGAGTAGGCTTCTAATTCTATTCTATAAATTCATCAATAACTTAACGCCTGATTACACGCGAGATCCCATTCCACCGCTGCATGAAACAAACTATATTTTTCGAAACCAGCCAGCAGAAGGGTAGATAAGGGCAAGAACGGAAAATTCAGAACAAGTTTTGATCCTAACTGCTTGTTTGAGTGGAATAAACGTGATCCTTTGTTGAGGGCATCCACTTCAGTTAGCATTTTTAGATAGAATTTATTTTCACAGATTAGACCTCCTGTTAACTCCGTATATGGTATTCAGAATCCTAAAGGGATTGTGTAGTTAACTCAGTTGAGGGTTGGGCTAAGCAAACTCAATTTTCACAAATTCAGACACAATTTTAAAGATACAATAAACCCAATGTGCCCAATTAGAGGACACGGATCACTTTTTGCTGCTCTGCAGTTCTTTCACAGAGTATAGGCGCAGTCTTCTCGCTGGTGCTAACGATGTGCTCCAAACGTAAGGATATTCAGAATCTCTGGGCTCTAATATTTTGCAGCTTCTTTTGTACGGAGATAAAAACCTTCCTTTGGAAGCAAATGCTTTAATCCTGAACTTAACAATTAAGTTTATTTTGGAAGCAGAACGCTTTGATTAATCCATACACTTCAATACGAATACCCCCATACCCCAACCCTCTATGTATTTAGTGTTCCAAATTACTTTTTGTGTAATAGTTTGAGGTAGTTTGTAACCAAGTAAGGAAGTTTCTTTCCAACCGACAATCTCTGGGTTCGAAGAACCAACAGTCTTTTGGTTCGAAGTCTTAGACTTGTTTATATCTGGAATTACTTAGTAACAAGCTACCTTCACTCGAAGCTTAATATCGTATTTACTTGTATGTTGTTCGTCTATGTTTTCGTTCCCTTGTTGATTCTTTGCGTAAAGTTTCTTGCATTGTCCTCACTGTTTGTTCCATGTAACCATGGGGTAGCCGTGTAATCTCGCTCCTCTTGGAATCGTCCCTGTAGTGTCATATGGTCCTAATTAGAAAGTAAAGTGGAACGTATCTGACATTGTAAATTTTTATCTGAATATAAAAAAGATTTTTAAGTACTTTTTAAGCATTTTGCAACCACCAAATTTGTGACGTCGAATTTACCTACAATGCCGGCCAAAAGTCTTGGAACACCTCTGCTAATTTTGCCTTGTTTGGTGATTTTCCCCTCCCCCTTAGAACAGTGTTGTTTTGTGGTAAAGAAATCAACATTGTTTCGGGGGTATTTCAACCAGATGGCTATGGTCTGAAATGCAGATCATGAAGAAATGGCCTAAGTGTTCCAAGGTGTTCCAAGGACTTTTGGCAGGCATTGTATATTTCCAATGCTCATCAGAACACGGGAAAAATCACTAAAATACTTGAATCACTCGGCTATCCAAGCACATTTCAGTTCATTTTAATCTATCATGTACTCTGATTTTTCAAATATAGGAATTTCTGGTTCTCCTGGTACATTAGAAGTGAAATAAATACTATGGTTCATATAATCCAAACCAAAGAACGCAAGGAAATACATGATCTTGTAACTCTTAATGATGATGAGTCGGTTTGCAGTTAGTTGGCTGTTGGTCGGCTTTTAGTTTGTAGTTAGTCGGCTGTTAGTTGGCTGTTTGTCAGCAATTGGTCGGTTGTTAGTAGGCATTTAGTCTGTTGTTAGTTGGCTTTTAGTTTGCAGTTAGTTGGCTGTTAGTCGGCTTTTAGTTTGCAGTTAGTTGGCTGTTTGTTGGCAGTTAGTTTGTACCCTTTGTAGATAGTCAGCCTCGGCTGTTAGTCTGACTTTGCACTGACTTTCTCTGTATTGGAAGTGCCATCATGGATACAGATCATATAAGAGTTACGGTTAGCTTTGTATTACTGATTGATGACAAATGAAAATGAAATGAAAATGAAAATGCCTGTGATAACATTATGCAGGCTTTGATAACAACGCCAGACAAGTTAAACTGAAAACAGCCGAACGACAGAATGAAGATAAATGATTTTAAAATGTTTCATTGATTTATCATATTCCATGTATTATTATGTGAGACATATTTGGCAATGTGGCCTTTTTCAAACTGACTGAGGATGGATTTGTTATCAGCCGATGAAAAATGTAAGATTAATGCTACGCGTGATATAAGCAAGAAGAAGCAAAGCACAATGGAAAGTGATGGGCGTAAAGAATAAAAGTGGATTCATGTTACCATTTGCGTTTGTTCTTCTTATAGGGGCTCATAAGGGTTAGTATCTCGTGAAATATTTGTATATTTGATTTCTAGATTGCTGAAGTGATTGGAGGAAAAGAGATGGAGATCGAAGATCTGATTAAAAAGAACAAATAAAGAGACAGTAAGCCTGCAATGCACATGCAGAAAAAGAAATCACTTAATATCTATCTCTTGCAAGGAAATCAAGAAATGATATCCACTTAATCAAAAGTGAGTTACTAATCAATTTGTTGCTTCATATTTTTTTGAATTGTCTCCTTTGTGATGCTTTCATTCTTCTTTTTTATTCGTAAAGTCATTTATTAGAGCCAACAAATTGTACACGTTAGAAAATAGGTCCCTGATGGGGATATGCGAAGAATTCCGGTGCATGTAAAATACTGGGGCGATAATGAATATTTCTGTGTTGTCAAAGAGGACATTGGTTGTTTGTTATTGGTGCGTTTTGTATTGTTTCAATTATTGATAACAAAAAGAAAGAAGTCCAAAACGTAGAAGCCGTGAATCTGAGCCCTGGAAGCGAGTGTATCGTAGTTTTACTCCTATTTTCTGGAAATTTTAATAAGAAATGCAGTTTTCAGAGAATCCTTTACGCCGAATGCGTGAAGAAGAGGGCTAAACCCCTCGTTCAAATTTTGAGCAATCTCCTCCCTATTAAGAAAAGCTGTTAAATTGATTGAAAAGACAATTAACCAAAAACATCTATTGAACAATTCAAGAATTAATTGAAGATAGAAGGAAACATTTATTCCGTTGATGTGCGAACTCTTCCCAGAATATGGGACGCCCAAAAACATCTATTAAAAAGAAGTGTTAAATTGATTGAAAAGACAATTAACCAAAAAACATTTATTGAACAATTCAAGAATTAATTGAAGATAGAAGGAATCATGTATTCCTTTGATGTGCGAACTCATCCCAGAATCTGGGACGCCCAAAAACATCTATTAAAAAGAAGTGTTAAATTGATTGAAAAGACAATTAACCAAAAAACATCTATTGAACAATTCAAGAATTAATTGAAGATAGAAGGAAACATTTATTCCTTTGATGTGCGAACTCATCCCAGAATCTGGGACGCCCAAAAACATCTATTAGAAAGAAGTGTTGAATTGATTGAAAAGACAATTAACCAAAAAGCATCTATTGAACAATTCAAGAAATAATTGAAGATAGTAGGAAACATATGTTCCTTAGATGTGAGAATTCATCAAAGTATCTTGGAGACCAGAATGCATCGATTTAAAAGAGCTGTTAAATTCATTAACCAAAAACATCTATTGAAGAGATGTTATAATTTAACAAAGAATTGCAGATGCAAGGAAACATATGTTCCTTAGATGTGAGAATTCATCAAAGTATCTTGGAGCCCAGAATGCATCGATTTAAAAGAGCTGTTAAATTTATTAACCAAAAACATCTATTGAAGAGATGTTAGAATTTAACAAAGAATTGTAGATGCAAGGAAACATATGTTCCTTAGATGTGAGAATTCATCAAAGTATCTTGGAGACCAGAATGCATCGATTTAAAACAGCTGTTAAATCTATCCACCAAAAACATCTATTGAAGAATTACCAAAAACCTATGCGTCGTGATAGGAACGAATTTGGTGGGGGTATTATGCTGTATGTCAGGAAAGGTGTAGATTGTAACCGAGTTCCAGTATTAGAGATTCCTTCTCTTGAACTCCTTTGCTCTGAACTGATAGTAAGCAAAAAGAAATGGATTGTCTACGGTATTTACCGGCCCCCTGAATCTAGCAATATTGATGCGTTCTTTAGCGATCTTCCAACAACTTTAAACTCTGCTTTAGATAAATATGACAACGTAATTGTTATGGGAGATGTCAATATCGATACCCTAAACAGGCAAGATACTGGGCACAGTAAACTGGTTTCCTTTTGTGATGTCTTTGGGTTGTCAAGCTTAGTGACTGCCAAAACATGTTTCACCAAAAACAGCAGTTCCTCCTTTGATGTCATCCTCACAAATCGGCCGAGATGCTTTCAAAAAACTTCGGTTTATGAAACAGGCATAAGTGACTATCATGGTCTTGTCATGACTGTTATGAAGTTTCATATTCCAAGACTTAAGCCTAAGGTAGTAAAGCTTCGCAGCTACAAAACGTTTGTTGCTGATAGTTTTTTGTCAGATGTAAAGCTGGCAAATTTTAATGTTCCTAAGGATCCTGACCAAGCTTACGATAATCTAGTCTGCACTTTTCGAAAATTGGTCGATAAACATGCCCCTCTAAAAACGATAGTGCTGCGGGGAAATAGCGCTCCTTTCATGAATCGGGAGTTAAAAAAGGGAATTTATACCAGAACGAGGCTAAAGAAAAAGTACAACAAAAATCCTACAAAACAAAATGAACTAAATTTTAAAAGACAAAGAAATAAATGTGTTTCCTTGAGAAAAAAGGCAATTAAACAGCATTTCAAACAAGCAACAGAAAATGGACTGGTATCAAATCGTGCTTTCTGGAATCTTGTCAAACCTTTCCTCTCTAACAAAGGAGGCTTAGCTGGTAGTGATATTTCCTTAGTTAAAAATAATGAAATCGTAACTGAAGATAAAGAGCTAACCGAGATCTTTAACGATCACTACATCAACATTGTAGAAAAATCTAGCGGTGTAAAACCTTGCAGCATTGCAGATATGGTTGCAACTGATGATGATCAGCAAATCATTAGGTTGATTCTTGAAAAATACAAAAATCATCCGAGTATTTTAGCTATCATTCAAAATCCTGAAAATAGTTTTAAGTCATTTTCTTTTCACGAGGTAGAAGCTTGTAAAGTTAGGGAACAACTAAAGTCTTTGGATGGTAGGAAATCCACGGGTGAAGATCAAATACCACCAAAACTGGTGCTGTTAGCTGCAGCTGAGCTTGCACTCCCCTTAACAGATGCTATTAATAGCAGTATACGAAACCATAGGTTTCCAAATAATGGGAAGCGCGCCGCTGTATGTCCTTTAGATAAAGGAGAGGCAAATCGTACAGTCGAACGAAACTTTCGTCCAGTCAGTATACTCAATATTTTCTCCAAAATCTAT
Organism: Aurelia sp. 3 sensu Dawson et al. (2005); assembly: GCA_964020215.1. Classification (NCBI taxonomy): domain Eukaryota; kingdom Metazoa; phylum Cnidaria; class Scyphozoa; order Semaeostomeae; family Ulmaridae; genus Aurelia; species Aurelia sp. 3 sensu Dawson et al. (2005). The sequence continues at coordinate 16,521 of CAXHUP010000054.1, forward strand.
GAAAAGATATTGAAAAACCAACTTATCCCATACTTAGATGAAACCCTTTCGCTCTTCATCGCTGCCTATAGAAAATCATATGGCACACAACATGTATTGATAAGAATGATTGAAGAATGGAGGGTCAAACTCGATAATGATAATATTGTAGGGGCTATCCTAATGGATTTGTCGAAAGCTTTTGATTGTATTCAACACGACTTACTTATACCCAAACTACATGCTTATGGCTTGGATGAAAATGCTCTGGTCCTTATATATTCTTACCTGAAACGGCGTAAGCAGTCTGTTAGAATCAATAATACGTATAGTTCTTTCCAAACTATTTTATCAGGGGTACCCCAAGGCTCTGTTTTAGGCCCTATTCTATTCAACTTGTACATAAACGATCTATTTTTATTCATCAAAAAAGCAACATTACATAACTATGCTGATGACAATACTTTAGCTTATTTTTCCAAGACTCTATCAAATTTGGTAGAAGTGTTGGAAGAAGAAGGTGGAGTTGCTTTGACCTGGCTAAAACAAAATCAAATGATAGCTAACCCAGAAAAATTCCATGCACTCCTTATTAGAAAGGATCAAACAAAAACAAGTGGAGAATATTTCAACATCCAAGGAAAAATGGTCAAATCGGAAGAAACGGTCAAATTGCTAGGCATTCGCATTCAACTAGATTATAAACTGAACTTTGAACAGCATATCTCCGAACTTTGCAGAAAAGCTGCATCGCAACTCAATGTTTTAAAAAGGCTCAAAAAATTTATTGGCTTTAATGAAAAGAAGATTCTTGTCCAAAGCTTTGTATATTCAAATTTTGATTACTGCCCTCTTGTATGGTACTTCTCGTCAGCTAAATCTTTGCAAAAGATTGAAAAGATTCAAGAACGCGCTCTTAGATTCTTACACAATGATCACATTAGCTCGTATAGCGATTTACTTTCGAAGTCAGAGAAGTGTACTATGCGTGTTTCCCGTCTAAGAGTTCTCTGTGTAGAAATTTTTAAGACTTAAAAATTTAAATTCCTCCTTCATGCATGAAATTTTTAAAATAAAACCTTCTCATTACCTATTACGAGACTACAATGGCTTACAGCATTATAGACCAAATCAAGTCACGTTTGGTTCCAATAGCCTTCGATCATTGGGACCTCAAATCTGGAATGGGTTGTCAAATGAAATAAAATCTGCAGAAAATCTAAACAGCTTTAAAACTATGATTAAAAATTGGAATGGCCCGAACTGTAAATGTAGCGCTTGTCAATATGTGTCTGGAGATTAGTCTTTTTATTTAATTTGGTTATTTTATTAAAATACTGTAAAAATATTTATTTATGTATTATATATTCATCGATTTAGATTAGTTTACTTTGCATATTTGTACATAGTAAGCTAGATGTATATATTCGATGTAAAATAAGTTGACGAAAAAAAAAACGAAGAGATATTAGAATTTAACAAAGAATTGCAGATGCAAGGAAACATATGTTCCTCAGATGTGAGAATTCATCAAAGTATCTTGGAGACCAGAATGCATCGATTTAAAAGAGCTGTTAAATTTATTAACCAAAAAGATCTATTGAAGAGATGTTAGAATTTGACAAAGAATTGCAGATGCAAGGAAACATATGTTCCTCAGATGTGAGAATTCATCAAAGTATCTTGGAGACCAGAATGCATCGATTTAAAACAGCTGTTAAATTTATTAAACAAAAACATCTATTGAAGAGATGTTAGAATTTAACAAAGAATTGCAGATGCAAGGAAACATATGTTCCTTAGATGTGAGAATTCATCAAAGTATCTTGGAGACCAGAATGCATCGATTTAAAACAACTGTTAAATTCATTAACCAAAAACATCTATTGAAGAGATGTTAGAATTTAACAAAGAATTGCAGATGCAAGGAAACATATGTTCCTCAGATGTGAGAATTCATCAAAGTATCTTTGGAGACCAGAATGCATCGATTTAAAAGAGCTGTTAAATTTATTAACCAAAAAGATCTATTGAAGAGATGTTAGAATTTGACAAAGAATTGCAGATGCAAGGAAACATATGTTCCTCAGATGTGAGAATTCATCAAAGTATCTTTGGAGACCAGAATGCATCGATTTAAAACAGCTGTTAAATTTATTAAACAAAAACATCTATTGAAGAGATGTTAGAATTTGACAAAGAATTGCAGATGCAAGGAAACATATGTTCCTTAGATGTGAGAATTCATCAAAGTATCTTGGAGACCAGAATGCATCGATTTAAAACAACTGTTAAATTTATTAACCAAAAACATCTATTGAAGAGATGTTAGAATTTGACAAAGAATTGCAGATGCAAGGAAACATATGTTCCTTAGATGTGAGAATTCATCAAAGTATCTTTGGAGACCAGAATGCATCGATTTAAAACAGCTGTTAAATTTATTCACCAAAAAGATCTATTGAAGAGATGTTAGAATTTAACAAAGAATTGCAGATGCAAGGAAACATATGTTCCTCAGATGTGAGAATTCATCAAAGTATCTTGGAGACCAGAATGCATCGATTTAAAACAACTGTTAAATTTATTAACCAAAAACATCTATTGAAGAGATGTTAGAATTTGACAAAGAATTGCAGATGCAAGGAAACATATGTTCCTTAGATGTGAGAATTCATCAAAGTATCTTTGGAGACCAGAATGCATCGATTTAAAAGAGCTGTTAAATTTATTAAACAAAAAGATCTATTGAAGAGATGTTAGAATTTAACAAAGAATTGCAGATGCAAGGAAATATATGTTCCTTAGATGTGAGAATTCATCAAAGTATCTTTGGAGACCAGAATGCATCGATTTAAAAGAGCTGTTAAATTTATTAAACAAAAACATCTATTGAAGAGATGTTAGAATTTAACAAAGAATTGCAGATGCAAGGAAACATATGTTCCTTAGATGTGAGAATTCATCAAAGTATCTTGGAGACCAGAATGCATCGATTTAAAAGAGCTGTTAAATTTATTAAACAAAAACATCTATTGAAGAGATGTTGGAATTTAACAAAGAATTGCAGATGCAAGGAAACATATGTTCCTCAGATGTGAGAATTCATCAAAGTATCTTTGTAGACCAGAATGCATCGATTTAAAAGAGCTGTTAAATTTATTAACCAAAAACATCTATTGAAGAGATGTTAGAATTTAACAAAGAATTGCAGATGCAAGGAAACATATGTTCCTTAGATGTGAGAATTCATCAAAGTATCTTTGGAGACCAGAATGCATCGATTTAAAAGAGCTGTTAAATTTATTAAACAAAAACATCTATTGAAGAGATGTTAGAATTTAACAAAGATTTGCAGATGCAAGGAAACATATGATCCTCAGATGTGAGAATTCATCAAAGTATCTTGGAGACCAGAATGCATCGATTTAAAGGATCTGTTAAATTTATTAAACAAAAACATCTATTGAAGAGATGTTAGAATTTAACAAAGAATTGCAGATGCAAGGAAACATATGTTCCTTAGATGAGAGAATTCATCAAAGTATCTTGGAGACCAGAATGCATCGATTTAAAAGAGCTGTTAAATTTATTAACCAAAAAGATCTATTGAAGAGATGTTAGAATTTGACAAAGAATTGCAGATGCAAGGAAACATATGTTCCTTAGATGTGAGAATTCATCAAAGTATCTTGGAGACCAGAATGCATCGATTTAAAAGAGCTGTTAAATTTATTAACCAAAAACATCTATTGAAGAGATGTTAGAATTTGACAAAGAATTGCAGATGCAAGGAAACATATGTTCCTTAGATGTGAGAATTCATCAAAGTATCTTTGGAGACCAGAATGCATCGATTTAAAAGAGCTGTTAAATTTATTAAACAAAAACATCTATTGAAGAGATGTTAGAATTTAGCAAAGAATTGCAGATGCAAGGAAACATATGTTCCTTAGATGTGAGAATTCATCAAAGTATCTTGAAGACCAGAATGCATCGATTTAAAAGAGCTGTTAAATTTATTAAACAAAAACATCTATTGAAGAGATGTTAGAATTTAACAAAGAATTGCAGATGCAAGGAAACATATGTTCCTCAGATGTGAGAATTCATCAAAGTATCTTTGGAGACCAGAATGCATCGATTTAAAAGAGCTGTTAAATTTATTAACCAAAAACATCTATTGAAGAGATGTTAGAATTTAACAAAGAATTGTAGATGCAAGGAAACATATGTTCCTTAGATGTGAGAATTCATCAAAGTATCTTGGAGACCAGAATGCATCGATTTAAAAGAGCTGTTAAATTTATTAACCAAAAACATCTATTGAAGAGATGTTAGAATTTGACAAAGAATTGCAGATGCAAGGAAACATATGTTCCTTAGATGTGAGAATTCATCAAAGTATCTTGGAGACCAGAATGCATCGATTTAAAACAACTGTTAAATTTATTAACCAAAAACATCTATTGAAGAGATGTTAGAATTTAACAAAGAATTGCAGATGCAAGGAAACATATGTTCCTTAGATGTGAGAATTCATCAAAGTATCTTGGAGACCAGAATGCATCGATTTAAAAGAGCTGTTAAATTTATTAAACAAAAACATCTATTGAAGAGATGTTAGAATTTAACAAAGAATTGCAGATGCAAGGAAACATATGTTCCTCAGATGTGAGAATTCATCAAAGTATCTTTGGAGACCAGAATGCATCGATTTAAAAGAGCTGTTGAATTTATTAACCAAAAAGATCTATTGAAGAGATGTTAGAATTTGACAAAGAATTGCAGATGCAAGGAAACATATGTTCCTTAGATGTGAGAATTCATCAAAGTATCTTTGGAGACCAGAATGCATCGATTTAAAAGAGCTGTTAAATTTATTAAACAAAAAGATCTATTGAAGAGATGTTAGAATTTAACAAAGAATTGCAGATGCAAGGAAACATATGTTCCTTAGATGTGAGAATTCATCAAAGTATCTTGGAGACCAGAATGCATCGATTTAAAAGAGCTGTTAAATTTATTAAACAAAAACATCTATTGAAGAGATGTTAGAATTTAACAAAGAATTGCAGATGCAAGGAAACATATGTTCCTTAGATGTGAGAATTCATCAAAGTATCTTGGAGACCAGAATGCATCGATTTAAAAGAGCTGTTAAATTTATTAAACAAAAACATCTATTGAAGAGATGTTAGAATTTAACAAAGATTTGCAGATGCAAGGAAACATATGATCCTCAGATGTGAGAATTCATCAAAGTATCTTGGAGACCAGAATGCATCGATTTAAAGGATCTGTTAAATTTATTAAACAAAAACATCTATTGAAGAGATGTTAGAATTTAACAAAGAATTGCAGATGCAAGGAAACATATGTTCCTTAGATGAGAGAATTCATCAAAGTATCTTGGAGACCAGAATGCATCGATTTAAAAGAGCTGTTAAATTTATTAACCAAAAAGATCTATTGAAGAGATGTTAGAATTTGACAAAGAATTGCAGATGCAAGGAAACATATGTTCCTTAGATGTGAGAATTCATCAAAGTATCTTGGAGACCAGAATGCATCGATTTAAAAGAGCTGTTAAATTTATTAACCAAAAACATCTATTGAAGAGATGTTAGAATTTGACAAAGAATTGCAGATGCAAGGAAACATATGTTCCTTAGATGTGAGAATTCATCAAAGTATCTTTGGAGACCAGAATGCATCGATTTAAAAGAGCTGTTAAATTTATTAAACAAAAACATCTATTGAAGAGATGTTAGAATTTAGCAAAGAATTGCAGATGCAAGGAAACATATGTTCCTTAGATGTGAGAATTCATCAAAGTATCTTGAAGACCAGAATGCATCGATTTAAAAGAGCTGTTAAATTTATTAAACAAAAACATCTATTGAAGAGATGTTAGAATTTAACAAAGAATTGCAGATGCAAGGAAACATATGTTCCTCAGATGTGAGAATTCATCAAAGTATCTTTGGAGACCAGAATGCATCGATTTAAAAGAGCTGTTAAATTTATTAACCAAAAACATCTATTGAAGAGATGTTAGAATTTAACAAAGAATTGTAGATGCAAGGAAACATATGTTCCTTAGATGTGAGAATTCATCAAAGTATCTTGGAGACCAGAATGCATCGATTTAAAAGAGCTGTTAAATTTATTAACCAAAAACATCTATTGAAGAGATGTTAGAATTTGACAAAGAATTGCAGATGCAAGGAAACATATGTTCCTTAGATGTGAGAATTCATCAAAGTATCTTGGAGACCAGAATGCATCGATTTAAAACAACTGTTAAATTTATTAACCAAAAACATCTATTGAAGAGATGTTAGAATTTAACAAAGAATTGCAGATGCAAGGAAACATATGTTCCTTAGATGTGAGAATTCATCAAAGTATCTTGGAGACCAGAATGCATCGATTTAAAAGAGCTGTTAAATTTATTAAACAAAAACATCTATTGAAGAGATGTTAGAATTTAACAAAGAATTGCAGATGCAAGGAAACATATGTTCCTCAGATGTGAGAATTCATCAAAGTATCTTTGGAGACCAGAATGCATCGATTTAAAAGAGCTGTTGAATTTATTAACCAAAAAGATCTATTGAAGAGATGTTAGAATTTGACAAAGAATTGCAGATGCAAGGAAACATATGTTCCTTAGATGTGAGAATTCATCAAAGTATCTTTGGAGACCAGAATGCATCGATTTAAAAGAGCTGTTAAATTTATTAAACAAAAAGATCTATTGAAGAGATGTTAGAATTTAACAGAGAATTGCAGATGCAAGGAAACATATGTTCCTTAGATGTGAGAATTCATCAAAGTATCTTGGAGACCAGAATGCATCGATTTAAAAGAGCTGTTAAATTTATTAAACAAAAACATCTATTGAAGAGATGTTAGAATTTAACAAAGAATTGCAGATGCAAGGAAACATATGTTCCTTAGATGTGAGAATTCATCAAAGTATCTTGGAGACCAGAATGCATCGATTTAAAAGAGCTGTTAAATTTATTAAACAAAAACATCTATTGAAGAGATGTTAGAATTTAACAAAGAATTGGAGATGCAAGGAAACATATGTTCCTTAGATGTGAGGATTCATCAAAGTATCTTGGAGACCAGAATGCATCGATTTAAAAGATCTGTTAAATTTATTAAACAAAAACATCTATTGAAGAGATGTTAGAATTTAACAAAGAATTGCAGATGCAAGGAAACATATGTTCCTTAGATGTGAGAATTCATCAAAGTATCTTGAAGACCAGAATGCATCGATTTAAAAGAGCTGTTAAATTTATTAAACAAAAACATCTATTGAAGAGATGTTAGAATTTAACAAAGAATTGCAGATGCAAGGAAACATATGTTCCTCAGATGTGAGAATTCATCATAGTATCTTTGGAGACCAGAATGCACCGATTTAAAAGAGCTGTTAAATTTATTAAACAAAAACATCTATTGAAGAGATGTTAGAATTTAACAAAGAATTGCAGATGCAAGGAAACATATGTTCCTTAGATGTGAGAATTCATCAAAGTATCTTGGAGACCAGAATGCATCGATTTAAAAGAGCTGTTAAATTTATTAAACAAAAACATCTATTGAAGAGATGTTAGAATTTAACAAAGAATTGCAGAAGCAAGGAAACATATGTTCCTCAGATGTGAGAATTCATCAAAGTATCTTTGGAGACCAGAATGCATCGATTTAAAGGAGCTGTTAAATTTATTTAAAAAAAACATCTATTGAAGAGATGTTAGAATTTAACAAAGAATTGCAGATGCAAGGAAACATATGTTCCTCAGATGTGAGAATTCATCAAAGTATCTTTGGAGACCAGAATGCATCGATTTAAAAGAGCTGTTAAATTTATTAAACAAAAACATCTATTGAAGAGATGTTAGAATTTAGCAAAGAATTGCAGATGCAAGGAAACATATGTTCCTTAGATGTGAGAATTCATCAAAGTATCTTGAAGACCAGAATGCATCGATTTAAAAGAGCTGTTAAATTTATTAAACAAAAACATCTATTGAAGAGATGTTAGAATTTAACAAAGAATTGCAGATGCAAGGAAACATATGTTCCTCAGATGTGAGAATTCATCAAAGTATCTTTGGAGACCAGAATGCATCGATTTAAAAGAGCTGTTAAATTTATTAACCAAAAACATCTATTGAAGAGATGTTAGAATTTAACAAAGAATTGCAGATGCAAGGAAACATATGTTCCTTAGATGTGAGAATTCATCAAAGTATCTTGGAGACCAGAATGCATCGATTTAAAAGAGCTGTTAAATTTATTAACCAAAAACATCTATTGAAGAGATGTTAGAATTTGACAAAGAATTGCAGATGCAAGGAAACATATGTTCCTTAGATGTGAGAATTCATCAAAGTATCTTGGAGACCAGAATGCATCGATTTAAGACAACTGTTAAATTTATTAACCAAAAACATGTATTGAAGAGATGTTAGAATTTAACAAAGAATTGGAGATGCAAGGAAACATATGTTCCTTAGATGTGAGAATTCATCAAAGTATCTTGGAGACCAGAATGCATCGATTTAAAAGAGCTGTTAAATTTATTAAACAAAAACATCTATTGAAGAGATGTTAGAATTTGACAAAGAATTGGAGATGCAAGGAAACATATGTTCCTTAGATGTGAGAATTCATCAAAGTATCTTGGAGACCAGAATGCATCGATTTAAAGGATCTGTTAAATTTATTAAACAAAAACATCTATTGAAGAGATGTTAGAATTTAACAAAGAATTGCAGATGCAAGGAAACATATGATCCTCAGATGTGAGAATTCATCAAAGTATCTTGGAGACCAGAATGCATCGATTTAAAGGATCTGTTAAATTTATTAAACAAAAACATCTATTGAAGAGATGTTAGAATTTAACAAAGAATTGCAGATGCAAGGAAACATATGTTCCTTAGATGAGAGAATTCATCAAAGTATCTTGGAGACCAGAATGCATCGATTTAAAAGAGCTGTTAAATTTATTAACCAAAAAGATCTATTGAAGAGATGTTAGAATTTGACAAAGAATTGCAGATGCAAGGAAACATATGTTCCTTAGATGTGAGAATTCATCAAAGTATCTTGGAGACCAGAATGCATCGATTTAAAAGAGCTGTTAAATTTATTAACCAAAAAGATCTATTGAAGAGATGTTAGAATTTGACAAAGAATTGGAGATGCAAGGAAACATATGTTCCTTAGATGTGAGAATTCATCAAAGTATCTTGGAGACCAGAATGCATCGATTTAAAAGAGCTGTTAAATTTATTAACCAAAAAGATCTATTGAAGAGATGTTAGAATTTGACAAAGAATTGCAGATGCAAGGAAACATATGTTCCTTAGATGTGAGAATTCATCAAAGTATCTTGGAGACCAGAATGCATCGATTTAAAAGAGCTGTTAAATGTATTAACCAAAAAGATCTATTGAAGAGATGTTAGAATTTGACAAAGAATTGCAGATGCAAGGAAACATATGTTCCTTAGATGTGAGAATTCATCAAAGTATCTTGGAGACCAGAATGCATCGATTTAAAAGAGCTGTTAAATTTATTAACCAAAAAGATCTATTGAAGAGATGTTAGAATTCAACAAAGAATTGGAGATGCAAGGAAACATATGTTCCTTAGATGTGAGAATTCATCAAAGTATCTTTGTGACCAGAATGCATCGATTTAAAAGAGCTGTTAAATTCATTAACCAAAAACAACTATTGAAGAGATGTTAGAATTTAACAAAGAATTGGAGATGCAAGGAAACAAGTACCGGATGTCCCAGAATGTTGAAGAAAGAGCTAGGAAAGGTTTATCAACAAGATCATTAAACCTGTACCTCAAAATCTACGGAAATTCTACTTTATTAATAAATTGCAACAGTACGGTGTTTTAACTCCATAAACAGACCAAATGAAAAATAAATTTACCTGTTTTGTCCTAAAAAAGCACGATTTTGCTTGATTGTTTGAAGAAGTATGCTACACAAGACAAGGTCCATTAGTCCACACTTAATCGTATTAACAAGCGGTTGTATGCATTCACACCTGTAATGGAAAGCATGGAAGGAATGGAACACAACTTCATCACTAGACTTTTCACCTTTTCAAGGGTTTCTTGAGCAGAAGATTTTAGGGAATTCGTATTATGCAAGCCTGCGATGCAGAAAATTCAGGAAAAATTGTGTGGATCCAGGTTAGCCTTCAAGCAAAAGATTGACGTTTAAATCAGTCAAAACAAGGCAATGGTTGTTTCTCTGGAAGTGTTCAAACTGGAAAACTTTTTTTTGGGACACCTGGTAGTCTTTAGATGTGAAAATTCATCCCAGAAATCGATTAGAAGCAATGCTGCAACACCTTTACGTATAAACTTCCTGCTCTCATCTTCGTTGCTGTCCGACATTTTGTTTTTGAGCGTGCTTTTCGCTTTCTTTGTTCCTTTGTCACGCTCCCCAACGTCTTGGTCACTGCGCTTCGGATCAAGAGTTTCAACAAAATGTTTCACGAAATGTTAGGTGGGATGTTTATGTTTGACCACCCACTCACAATATGGAAACGATAAAAATATCAATTTTGATCAATGTTTGGTGAAATGTTTATAAAATGTTAAGATCGGTTTGACCGGGGCTTGAGGCGCAAAATCATATATTAAAAACAGCTGTTGAATTTACTACAAAGACCATTAACCAAAAAATATCTATTGAATAGATGTTGCAAATTAGCAAATTACGTCAAAATGCATCAATTGTATACCAGATGTCTAAAAAAAGTACCCCTTATGACTGGAAACGGGAAAAAAACTATGAAATATTATTACTAAATTTATCAATCTTCAACTTAGATTCACTTACCTTGGATTTAAAAATCGTCCGCCAAACGAGCTTCGAAAGTCATAATTTACAGTGCACCCGAAATCAGAGGGTCTAGCCATGATTTGTATCATGGATATTTTCTCCAAAGCACCTGTAAACTATAACTTTCATTTTTTCACGTTTGAAAAGAATAAAAGGCTGGTGAGCATCGCCCTCGTTAAACAAATAAGGCCTGATGCATCGCCCTGATTAAACAAATGAGGCCTGATGTTGAAAGGCCTGATTCAAACAAGGTTTTTTTTGGTTTTTGTTTGTTAATTTGTTTTGAGTGGGCTTGCCAGGATTTCTAGCTACTGAAAGCTGATTTAGGCCCAACGTGCATCCCGCATCCAGGCATGGGACCCTTAGTTTAATGTCCCTTCCAAAGGACGATGAGGTGGGTTGTGAGGTCAGGCCCCCTAGGTCACCCATCCGGAGTTTGACCTCACTCGACCGAGCTTAACTTCAGTTACCTGACGAAGACTGTTTAAGCCACTCGGCCACTCACCCCGTAGGGTTGTTAGGGTCATTAAGATGGCGCAGAAAGACCCAAATGATAAAGGACTGAAACCTACGTCTTTGTCTTTTCACGGCAAGAAGTGATTTCGTTTATACATAATTTTTACTTAGGAAACTATGGTTAAAAGTCTAGTTTCCAAGCATAATCCAAAAAAATATCATGTGTACACTACGAGTTTCACCATTGTTTTCCAAGGTGTTAAATTGCGGTTAAAAGCACATTTCGTTTTCCCATGAATTTTCCAAAATAGACGTCTGATTTCCCAATTTGGAAATTATGGATAAACGTGTGGTTTCCTTGAAAGAAACGGTAGGGAAATTTATATTTGAGTTTTCACAGTTGGAAAACATGGGTAAATTTGGAGTTTCCCATAGATTTACTAGGACGAAATGTTGAATGTTTCATTAGTTTTTGCGGTTGGAAAACATAGGTAAATTTGGAGTTTCGCATAAATCTATTAGGACTAAATGTTACATGTTGACTTGTTTTCCAAACTAGGGTACCAAGTGAAATTAATGCATTTTATGATTCTCCACTTTCTTGGCCTTCTTGGTAGAGAAACTGTAACAAAATATGTTGCAGTTCAGAAAGCCAGCATAATAACTTTTCTATCTATGTTTCATTTTCATAAATGATAAATAGTGCTGTTATAACACAGCCTTGGAGCTTGGAGCCCAAATCAGTATTTGAACGTATGTACCAAAAAACCCGTTGAATGTCTACCTTACCTACAAACGTCATTGATGCTTAAACAGTAACAACGTCACTTTAGTCCTGGGGGATTCTCATGTCAAAAGATTAGATGATTCAAAGATGCCCAATGTGAAATCACATGGAATTGGTGGTCTGAGATTAAACCAAGTGGTAAAACGCCAAGGTCAGCAATTATCCTTGGATGTGCCAAAGGCTAAAGAAGTTATCTTGCATGTTGGAGTTAATGATGTAGCAACTAGCACTCCAAAACAAATCGTAGACAATTTTGATGATATTACAGAGAGGATCAAAGAAAAGAACCCAGATGTTAGAATAACTATTTCATCAATTATGCTCAGGAAAGACAAGACATCCCTGAACATTACAATATTGGAAACAAATATGCTGCTGAAGAAGTTCTGTTCATCTCATGGGTATGACTTTTTAGAACACACAAATATCACCTTTCGTCATCTCTGTCATGACGGTTTACATCTGAATGACCAGGGAATCAAACTTTTTACACAGAACATAGTTAATCATGTGAACTTAGGGTGAAATACTTGTAAGTCTAGGTAGCTCCATAGTAGGAGAGGATGCCAACAAAACTATGGCACCAGGTAAACCTGAAACTTTTAAAAATGCTGGTCAAGATAATGTCTCAAAGACAGGGTGTCATCAGCATATGGGCTACAGGAAGGGCATGGCAATTGCATCCCTGAATGTCAATGGTCTTCGTAGTCACCTTGATGAGGTTAAAATACTGATGACAGACCTAGGTATTCATATCCTTGCTCTAAATGAGACCAAACTTGCCCCAGACTACCCAAAAGAGTTGACTAATGTTGCTGGCTACCAGCAGGAACGCTTGGACAGGACTTGCAATGGTGGTGGAGTTTCAATCTACATTAGGGACTCCATCAAATACAAACCTCGGCCTGATGTCCCAGCTGATGATTTAGAAATCATCTGTATAGAGGTTGAACCTCCCAAAAGCAAATCCTTTCTTGTTCTTGCTTGGTATAGGCCACCTAGTGACCCTGTTGCTTCTTTTGATAAGCTAGAAAAGGTCCTTTCCTATTTGGACAAGGAGGGGAAAGAAATTATCCTTTTAGGAGACACAAATTGTGATCTACCTACAAAACAAGCTGAACAGCCCATTGATAATGACACCAAACACATGACTGGTCTGTATGAGCTATTCAGCTTCAAACAGCTTGTTGAGGAACCAACTAGGGTCACTTTAACTACCTCTTCTATCATTGATCATGTAGCTACAACATGTGCCAGGAACATTGTTGAAGCTGGAGTGCATAAAGTTACTTTGAGTGATCATTATATGGTGTACTGCATTCGTAAATTTAATGGTGCAGTTGAAAAGGGCCATAAAATGATTAAAACTCGTAAAATGAAAAATTTTGACAAGGAAGCATTCTTGGCTGATGTTTCTGGCATATGCTGGGAGCAGATGTTCAGTGAAACTGATGATATCAATGCTCTTGTTAACTATTGGTCCAGCTTGTTTTCTCTGATAATAGACAAACATGCCCCAATAACTGAAATGCGTGTCTCAGAGAAATATTGCCCCTGGATTGATAAAGACCTTAAGGCCCTAATGCAGACTAGGGATAAGCTAAAAAAGGCTGCATCCAAAAGAAAGTCCCAATTTCTAATGGACTCATATAGGCAGGTCCGTAATAAGGTCAATACTATGAATAGTCATCTTAAGAAGCAATATTATACTGACAAGATTTCGTCCTGTCAAGGCAACATGAAGGAATCTTGGAAGACAATTAATGAGCTGCTTAATAAGAGATCAAAGTCTAGTAACATTGAATGTCTCAAAGACTTGGGTACTGAAACTGTTCACAAAAAAGAAATTTCTAATGTAATGAACAACTTCTTTTGCTCTGTAGGTAAGGATCTTGCAAACAAAATTGCCCCTGTTCCTAATCCCCTTCTGTCAGGTGACTATGAAGTTAACAAAGATAGGGCTGAGTTTAACTTCAAGACAATTGAGGTTAAAGATATCAGGGCTGCATTTGCCAAGGTTAAGACTGCAAAGAGCTTTGGGATTGACAATATCTCTAGCTATTTTTTGAAACTTGCTCTCCCTTTCATTGGAAACTCTCTGGCTGCCTTGTTTAATACTTCAATTGAAACAAGCCAGTTTCCTGACTCATGGAAGGTTGCTAGAGTCACCCCAATTTTTAAAGAAGGGGATAAGACAGAAAAGTCCAATTATCGCCCAATTTCAGTCTTACCTGTCATCTCAAGGCTCTTTGAAAAACTTGTTTTTGACCAACTGTATCAGCACATGGAAGAAAACCATCTCTTTTCTCCTGACCAGTCTGGCTTCTTACGCCTTCATTCTACACTTACTTGTTTACTTAAAAATACTGAGGACTGGTACAATGGGCTGGACGTTGGTCAGCTTGTGGGACTAGTATTCATTGATTTGAAAAAGGCGTTTGATACTGTTGACCATGAAATTCTCTGCAAAAAGCTCCAAGTTTATGGTGTTCAGCATCGGGAGCTATCATGGTTTAGGTCTTACCTAACGTGCCGGAAACAGTTTTGCAGGGTCAATGGTGTTGCTTCAGACATAGAGGACATTGAAGTCGGTGTGCCGCAAGGCTCATGTCTTGGCCCTCTTCTATTCCTCATTTACATCAATGATCTCCCACAAGCTGTCCAAGGTTCTACTGTGTCCATGTATGCTGATGACACCAGTCTGTGCCACCAGTCCAATGATATAACTCAGCTGAATAAGGCTATTAACAATGATCTAAGGCATCTAGACACCTGGCTACAAGGCAATAAGCTTTCCTTGAATGTTGCAAAAACAAACTCTATGCTTATTACCACCAAGCAGAAACGTAACATTCTCAAAGATACAAATCTGGATTTGGATCTAAATCTTCGTGAAAGTGAGCTGGAAGTAGTCCAAAAAACGAAATACCTTGGAGTACAAATTGACTGTTCTTTGGATTGGAAAGAACAAATTAAGGCTGTTTCTGCCAAGGTCTCAAGGGCTGTTGGCTTTTTAAAACATGCCAAGAATTTTCTACCAAGGGAAACTCTGAAAACTCTCTACACAGGTATTGTTGAGCCTCACTTTCGATATTGTTGTTCTGTTTGGGGTTGCTGTGGTTCTACTGAAATAAACCAGTTGCAAAAGCTTCAGAACCGGGCAGCCAGGATCGTAACAAATAGCAGCTTTGATACCCCAAGCAGACCACTTATCGAAGTACTGGGTTGGAAGACCATTGAACAACTTATTAGTATTGAATCTGAAACAATGGTCTTCAAATCACTCAATGAGCTTGCTCCGCAATACCTGTGTGGCCTATTTACAAAAAACTCACAATGCTTCACCCGTACCCTCCGTAATACCGGCACTGATGTGAGGTTACCAAAGAAAAATTCTGCGAATGGGCAAAAATGTTTTTCGTTTCGTGGAGCAAAATTATGGAATAGCCTATCAGCTGAGTCAAAACAGGCATCCTCTCTGAATAGCTTTAAAAAGTCTATTTAGAGATGAGGGCAGGGGTGGACTTTGTGGCGGGGGCGGCGGGTGCTCTTGGTTGGCCGGCCGGGTCAGAGCGACTGGTGACTGGATCTATTGTCGTCGGTTGCTCTGGGCTGGCCTGTCGATCGGGGGTGGCTGCTGCCGGCGTTGCATGGTCTACCCTTGCCCTGAAATTGTAATTTGTTTTCTCTTTGTAAATATTTTCTTTTAGTGTAAATTATCAATTATTGTAAATAGGTTTTAACATTATGGTTTTTTTCTTGTAATTAGGTTTGAAATACTTTTATTTTTAGATTATATTGTAGATGTTTTTAATGGAGGGCCCCTTGAAAAACAACTTTGTTGAAGGGCAACCCTCCCTAAATGAATGAAATGAAATGAAATGAAAATGAAAAAAAAATGAAATGAAATGCTGACAGGAGACATCACAAAATAGACTATATCTTCCTTTTGACCTTTATCATTTCTGCAGACTACTTCAGTTAAATTAAACACTCATTGTCTACAAAATATCGGCAAATATATGCAATATTTTTCAACTTTTAAAATACAGTAGGTTCCCACGTATTAGAAACCACTTTTCAATTTGAGGCCTCAGAAAGTTTGTAATTTAAAGGGACCTTTTCATGACCAGGGTCAAAGTTTCTTACACATACATAGGTACCATCAAATCAAACCAAGTCAAGGTAAAGAAATATTGTACCACTTTTTCGATGCAGTACAGGTTGACTTCCTGAAAGCCGAATATTTTGTACTGCAATTAGACTCTTTACTTTTGTGTTGTGTGGATCTTTAATTTTGAAAATGCTCATCCTGTTTTGAGAACACTAACTTCATTAGAGTCATTAATGAAAATAGTTTTCCGGCATTTAGGAATATACTAAGGCAAACCTAAAAGTAAGAAACATCTTAATTTCAGACCTATAATTGTTTCCCATAAAAGGAGCCTCTTGTGAAGAAAATGAGACCTGTTTCTTATACAAGGGGGTTTCTTATACGCAGGAACCTACTGTACTTCATTTTGGTAACATATTCGCACATAAAGCTCGACAAATGACATTACATTCTAAGGAACAAGATAAGCATGTAATGATGGAAACATTGCCTTGCATAACTTCCATAATAATAATGATGCTTATAATGAGACTTTATAACTGAGGTCAAGCATGACTAGATATGTTAGCAATTTTTCTCCTCATTTCACATGAAGCTATAAAATTCTCGTAGCGAAGCTTGCCAGTTATCGTGCTGAAAAGCGAACGTAGGTTCGAATAGGACAAGGACCATATTTCGCTAGGGAATGCTCACATGATCCCATCTTGCTGGATGTATCTTTGCCTAGCAGGGTTATCTCGCCTAGCCGGGATGTTTTTTCTCTTTGCGTTTGCATGAAAGACAGAGGCAGGGGGGGGGGGATAAACTTCCCAGGATCTAATTGATTACCACAAAAAAAAACTGATCATTCTCGCATGAGCATTTATGTCAACTTCATCCTTGCCTTCGTGCAGACTCTGCATCCCACTAGTTTCTGTCTACATGGACAAAATCACTCTCCCACCCTGGCAAGGCGGAACAGGATGAAATTCCCATGTAAACACAAAGTAGAAATTGCCTTTCATTGAATAATTTGTACTTGGCAATATAGTAAGTAAGTAAGTAAGTAGTAGTTTTATAGTCTTTTATCTAGCCCAAGGCTACTCAAACGACTTTACATCTTACCCCCTGGTCACTATGCTTAGTAGCATATAGCAGGGTGCAGCCACAGACGGCGCTCATAACTACGGACCAGGTACCCATTTATACTCCTGGGTGGAGAGAGGCACAATTTGTGTTAACACCTTGCCCAAGGATGCTATCCTCAAATGTGGCCAGTGCCGGTATCGAACACACGACCCTTGGATTGTGAGCCCGACGCCTTACCACTGTGCCACTGAGGTTCAATATAGTTTGTAAGGTTCAATGTCCAATGTGCATGTCCAATTCAAAATCGTCTTGTGAGAGTGATTCACCTACACAGGCAAAATTTTGACGCACCCTAAGACAAATGGTTATTAAATCACGTAGTGAAATTGGGTAATTGGGTAATTTACAAGATTTCTTGGGGCAGCTCAACAATATATCCTTCTTTGGAAATTCGCTGTGTTTTGAAGTCAAATATACCTTAATGTTTCATTATAATAGCTGAGCAACTACAACTGAAAGGAAACTTGGGTGAAGAAGTTTCTTTTAGTAGTGTAATACCCTGATTGACACCGTTCCTATCGTCCTCCTGGCATGCGCTGTGAACTGTTTAATTATAACTGCATCTTTTATTTTGTTACTTTTCACTAATCAATGTAATTGATTGAGCAATAAACCTTTAAAAACTGACGCTTTAATCGTTCATCTGACTGAAAATTAACTCCAGAATACGAATAGATAGTAGCTCGGATAGTAGCAGCAAAATTCAAAAACCATCTGTTTAGGCTTCCTCAGAAATATTGCATGTTTAAGTGAATGCTCTGCGAGGTCACAAATAGTAAGTTCAGATCACATCTACGTCATAAATTTAACAGAAATCTTATTGAAGGAAAGCTTTTCTGCAGGAACTGTTTAAACGCTTATATTTTTTAGAATATCCGGTAACTGTCAATTAAGGCTGACTTCAACTACTTAGTTGGTCTCCTTCTTCATAAAAGACTCAGCAAGGACTCTTCGCTTCTTCAAAATTTGCTTGGATTCGTCCAAAGCCTTTTCTTCGTTTCTTCTATCAAGTCTTCAATTAGATCGTCTAATTACGGTACGTCGCCAGCTGGGGGACTTGACTTCCAGGATGTTACCCTGATCGTTCTCATCAGATATAATTCTTGGGTAACGTTCTGCCATCATTTCCATCCCCTTTCTTCCACAAATTTACTGCTGTGCTCGAAGAACTGTGGCAGAAATTGAAAGAAAGATGTTAATATCAACTGTTTAATGGTTGAATTACGACCTTTTGGATTGGGGATAGAGCCAATGATTTAAAGTGTGAAGTTGTCACATGGCTTCTCCATATTGATACGTCCCTGCCGAAGGTACAGCTGTCGTAGTAATACTATACAGTAAGACCCCGTGAATAAGAACATACTTTTCTACAAACCAAATTCCAGACTGACTGCCTTCTTATTAACAGTCCATTTTCATGTTTTTTCAATAACTTTTGAAACCCCTTAACAAAGATTGTTTTTTTAAGAGTCTTCCATGTAAAATTACGATGAATACGATACAAAAAGGAATGCTTAACAAAAAAAGAGAAGGCTAAATACGTTTATTAAAATGCAATACAATCTATCTTCCTACAACTTCAGGAGCCAAGTCGCTTGCAACAAATATGAGTGTGAGTACAAATGCATGGAAAAAGTAATCTTAGATATGGGTAACTTGCATTTTACCTGTTAAGGAATGGGAAAGGAGTCCCATCAACAAAATCTAAGTATTTTAATAGTTTTTGCTGCACAAAGGTATGAGCAGCTTGAACAAGTTACTTACTTCTTTGTTTTCTTTGACTGGATGGGAGTGCGGACATCAGCAGTCGAGGCAGTGCTAAGACGAAAAAAGACCAAACGATGAATTTTCTTCGCGAACGGGTGAAATTGGGGTGAAATTGCACAGAGGCCCCAGGTATTAGGGCTATAAACAGTCTGCTACAAGGATATAAATGCTTATTATTATCAATGCATTTATGTGGTTACAAGAACAAGAGATCGCAAAGAATTATAAGAAAGAATACACCCCAAAATTCCTCTGATGAGAATTCGCAGTATCCAACTACTTCACAGCTATGTCATAACAGCATATTCAGCACTCACTTTGCCGGCAAACTTTTCCAAAGATTTTCTTACTTACTCAAGTACATCAGCATACAGGCACTTAAAACTTGGGGGCTGCAAGTTTTCTTCCCCAATGAACAGCAGGGTGTAAAGTATTTGCGTTCTAACAGCAGGAGTATATATATATATATATATATATATATATATTCTCATAAGCTCATGCGCAATATGTAATAAAGTAATTATAGATACTCAGAAAAAACACATTCGTTTAAACGTTTCGGCGAAAGCCTTCATCAGTAATGACTTTTCCTAATCAAACAGAGCATACATATAGATTCAGAAATTCAAAAACAATAGCCTAAGCGGGATCTTACCTATTACAATACGTATTAAAAAGTGTTAAAGTAGCGGTAATGACAAAGGTGGCAGGAGAAAG
This sequence comes from Aurelia sp. 3 sensu Dawson et al. (2005), assembly GCA_964020215.1. Classification (NCBI taxonomy): domain Eukaryota; kingdom Metazoa; phylum Cnidaria; class Scyphozoa; order Semaeostomeae; family Ulmaridae; genus Aurelia; species Aurelia sp. 3 sensu Dawson et al. (2005). The sequence goes on from CAXHUP010000054.1 coordinate 36,372, forward strand.
ATCACAAGAAAGCGCAGAGTAAAGAACTGCTGAAGTCGGTGGCTGTGTCTGTCTCGCAGGAGCTGGAAAATAAGTATGTTAGAACAAAAAAACCGATAGAAAGATCCAGAAGCGGATGGGCAGACAGAGATCCCTAAAAAACAGCTTGTGTCCCTAACGAAAAGATGAGCGCAAAAATCAAAACAACACAACAACCAAAATGTGAACAAAAATGAAATCTATGTATCTACCTGCCTAGTGTTCAAACCCTTAGGGGCAAAGCAATCCAGCCGATATTGCCAGAAGCTTTCCCGCATCCTATTACCCCCCGTTAGCCTATCAATTATCTTTACGCTAATATCCTTCAGAAACCCCCGGTGGCCTTCTTCAGTGAAATGTCTGAAGAATTCCGCCTGGGGTACTGAGGCCCCCGAATTAAACTTACGACTGCACGCCTTGTAATTATTAAACCTAAGCCTAAAAGGCGTGCAGGTGCTACCAACATATTGTACACCACAAACAGTACATTCCAACAAATACACAACATTTGACGAGTCACAATTAAACGAATAATTTATCCTATATTCCCGGCTATCTACATTAGAATGAAAATGCTCACTATTGCTCATGACATTACAGACTTGACAACGAGATTTACCACAACGAGAACACCCCTTCTTATCAGTCCCCCCATTTCCCTCTTAGGCTTAGGTTTAATAATTACAAGGCGTGCAGTCGTAAGTTTAATTCGGGGGCCTCAGTACCCCAGGCGGAATTCTTCAGACATTTCACTGAAGAAGGCCACCGGGGGTTTCTGAAGGATATTAGCGTAAAGATAATTGATAGGCTAACGGGGGGTAATAGGATGCGGGAAAGCTTCTGGCAATATCGGCTGGATTGCTTTGCCCCTAAGGGTTTGAACACTAGGCAGGTAGATACATAGATTTCATTTTTGTTCACATTTTGGTTGTTGTGTTGTTTTGATTTTTGCGCTCATCTTTTCGTTAGGGACACAAGCTGTTTTTTAGGGATCTCTGTCTGCCCATCCGCTTCTGGATCTTTCTATCGGTTTTTTTGTTCTAACATACTTATTTTCCAGCTCCTGCGAGACAGACACAGCCACCGACTTCAGCAGTTCTTTACTCTGCGCTTTCTTGTGATCTTTCTCCTGCCACCTTTGTCATTACCGCTACTTTAACACTTTTTAATACGTATTGTAATAGGTAAGATCCCGCTTAGGCTATTGTTTTTGAATTTCTGAATCTATATGTATGCTCTGTTTGATTAGGAAAAGTCATTACTGATGAAGGCTTTCGCCGAAACGTTTAAACGAATGTGTTTTTTCTGAGTATCTATATATATATATGAACACTATATATGATAGTAGCGATCTTAGGCCAATGGAGAGAAGACAAGATGAGACCCCTGGACATGTTGAACCAGTAAACGGCAATTTAGTTAATGAAACGGAAGTGACAGAAAATGGCAGGCTAACAGGACGATTTGTCAGTGGGAATGTGGTGAATCTTTCTCGAAAGGAACTTTCGGCAGAAGACATAAGTCTCCTGTCGAAAGGCCTGAAATTTTCACCCACTCCCACTGACATCGACAAAGCGAAACTTAAAGAAGACCTCGAAGCGTTCAAGAGAAGGATGAGATTACGGTGGCATTTCAAGGACAATGAGGACAGTATTTCAGAGGACAATAATGAAAATAAATTTAGAATCAAATCCTCATGGCAGCCCCCAAAAGATGACCCAGTCTTAGAAAACTATCTTTCGCTGCTGGAGAAGGAGGTAATGTCTGTCTCGCCGGAGGGTAAGAACTTTAGTAATCTTTCTCCTTCTGAACAACTTTCTTTGAAACAACTTAAATCGGATAGGAACATAGTTATCAAGGAAGCGGACAAGGGATCAGCGGTTGTAGTATGGGATAGGGGGGACTACATAAGTGAGGCTAACCGACAACTAGATGATAGGCAGGTTTATGAAGAAGTAGAGGTGGATCCCACGGTAGACTTGGGTAAGACCATTAATTCTAGGTTGAATGAGCTGAGGGAGGAGGACCCGGGATTAGAGGAAGTGACTGAGTATTTGGAAGTTAAGGATTCTAAGTTAGGTAGATTTTACTTGTTGCCTAAGATCCACAAGGGTCTTAGTAGTGTTAAGGGGAGACCAGTCATTTCCAATTGCGGTACAATAACAGAACATATTTCAGAATATTTAGACCACCACCTTAACCCGTTGGTTAGCCAAAGTAGGTCGTATGTTAAGGACACTAACCACTTTCTATCTAGGCTAAGTAAGTTAGGAAAGATACCAGAGGGGGCTTTGTTGTGTACGGTTGATGTTGTGGGACTCTATCCCAGCATTCCACACGGGGAGGGTTTAGAGGCCATCAGGGAGGCGCTGGATAGAAGGGAAAACCCGGGCGTGGCTACTGATACCCTAGTGGGGTTGGCGTCCTTGGTCTTGGAGAATAATTATTTTGAATTTAATGATAGGTTATATAGGCAGAAATTGGGCACGGCTATAGGCACGAAGTTCGCTCCGGCCTATGCCAATCTCTTCATGACCCGGTTGGAAGAGAGGTTGTTGGAAGCTTCAGCTGACAAGCCCCTCGTCTGGATGAGATTCATCGATGATGTATTCTTTATCTGGACGCATGGGGAAGAAAAGTTGAAGTCTTTCATCAATCATCTCAACAGTAGCCACGAAACTATTAAGTTTACTAGCGAACAATCACGGGATAGGATTAGCTTTTTAGATGTTCAGGTTAGCGTAGGGGAGGGGGGAGTCCTTTCGACAGACTTGTTTTGCAAGCCTACTGATACACATCAGTACTTGCACAAGAAGTCTTGTCACCCCTGGCACACCAAAAAGGCGATCCCCTATGGTCAGGCACTTAGGTTTCGTAGGATATGTTCGGAAGATCGCCAATTTCAGGAGAGGGTAGGCGAGTTAGCTGGATGGCTTAAGGACAGGGGCTACGAAGAGTCTTTAGTTAATGAACAAATAGATAGGGTACGTAGGTTGGATAGGGCAACTCTTCTAGCAAATGCGGGAAATAGGACCAATGACCAAGGGAGGGGGGAAAGGGTTCCTCTTGTTGCGACGTATCATCCAGCGCTCAATAATTTGGGGAAGGTTGCCGGGAAACTCCATCCTATGCTCACGAATTCGGAAGAGCATAGGGAGGTGTTTCCTGAGCCACCGCTTATAGCATTTAGGAGATGTAAGAACCTTAAGGATATACTTGTTAGGGCTAGGCTGAGTAATGAGGGAAATGGGGGGACTGATAAGAAGGGGTGTTCTCGTTGTGGTAAATCTCGTTGTCAAGTCTGTAATGTCATGAGCAATAGTGAGCATTTTCATTCTAATGTAGATAGCCGGGAATATAGGATAAATTATTCGTTTAATTGTGACTCGTCAAATGTTGTGTATTTGTTGGAATGTACTGTTTGTGGTGTACAATATGTTGGTAGCACCTGCACGCCTTTTAGGCTTAGGTTTAATAATTACAAGGCGTGCAGTCGTAAGTTTAATTCGGGGGCCTCAGTACCCCAGGCGGAATTCTTCAGACATTTCACTGAAGAAGGCCACCGGGGGTTTCTGAAGGATATTAGCGTAAAGATAATTGATAGGCTAACGGGGGGTAATAGGATGCGGGAAAGCTTCTGGCAATATCGGCTGGATTGCTTTGCTCCTAAGGGTTTGAACACTAGGCAGGTAGATACATAGATTTCATTTTTGTTCACATTTTGGTTGTTGTGTTGTTTTGATTTTTGCGCTCAGCTTTTCGTTAGGGACACAAGCTGTTTTTTAGGGATCTCTGTCTGCCCATCCGCTTCTGGATCTTTCTATCGGTTTTTTTGTTGTAACATACTTATTTTCCAGCTCCTGTGAGACAGACACAGCCGCCGACTTCAGCAGTTCTTTACTCTGCGCTTTCTTGTGATCTTTCTCCTGCCACCTTTGTCAGTACCGCTACTTTAACACTTTTTTAATACGTATTGTTATAGGTAAGATCCCGCTTAGGCTATTGTTTTTTAATTTCTGAATCTATATGTATGCTCTGTTTGATTAGGAAAAGTCATTACTGATGAAGGCTTACGCCGAAACGTTTACAAGAATGTGTTTTTTCTGAGTTTATATATCTATTTCTATTACACATTGAGATTGAGCTTATGAGTATATATATTATTTTGCTTTGAGTAGGAAAGAAGGGTAATTAGATGGAGCGCACATTATTGATTATTAATTCATTTACTAATTTAACGAAATTGGAACATCACCGTAATTTCTTGGAGTTTTGCAAAGGCGTCAATGTAATCCCGACTGGACTTAGTTTGAGGAAAGTACCATCGTTATTTGGAAAGGCATCACCGAATTTTGAAGAGACATGGCAAGGCATTTTGACAACTGCCCAGGAACAGCTACTGACGCTACTCATAATACAATATCGGGACAGTCTGGCAAAAACATATGACAATGCTTACGAAACGCTGCAAAGAGAACGACGAAACCTTTTCCAAGAAGAACTAGACCACATCAAAGAGCAGGTCAAAAGTCTAAAAGAAACCCTTGAACACAAGAGAAAGAAGAAAGCAACGAAGCTGTGCAATGAATCGGGAATAGCTCTGACCAACGAAAGGCTTGCAGAACTTCAAACCACAGATCACCACGACCACGAGCTGTTTGATAGTAGCGATCTTAGGCCAATGGAGAGAAGACAAGATGAGACCCCTGGACATGTTGAACCAGTAAACGGCAATTTAGTTAATGAAACGGAAGTGACAGAAAATGGCAGGCTAACAGGACGATTTGTCAGTGGGAATGTGGTGAATCTTTCTCGAAAGGAACTTTCGGCAGAAGACATAAGTCTCCTGTCGAAAGGCCTGAAATTTTCACCCACTCCCACTGACATCGACAAAGCGAAACTTAAAGAAGACCTCGAAGCGTTCAAGAGAAGGATGAGATTACGGTGGCATTTCAAGGACAATGAGGACAGTATTTCAGAGGACAATAATGAAAATAAATTTAGAATCAAATCCTCATGGCAGCCCCCAAAAGATGACCCAGTCTTAGAAAACTATCTTTCGCTGCTGGAGAAGGAGGTAATGTCTGTCTCGCCGGAGGGTAAGAACTTTAGTAATCTTTCTCCTTCTGAACAACTTTCTTTGAAACAACTTAAATCGGATAGGAACATAGTTATCAAGGAAGCGGACAAGGGATCAGCGGTTGTAGTATGGGATAGGGGGGACTACATAAGTGAGGCTAACCGACAACTAGATGATAGGCAGGTTTATGAAGAAGTAGAGGTGGATCCCACGGTAGACTTGGGTAAGACCATTAATTCTAGGTTGAATGAGCTGAGGGAGGAGGACCCGGGATTAGAGGAAGTGACTGAGTATTTGGAAGTTAAGGATTCTAAGTTAGGTAGATTTTACTTGTTGCCTAAGATCCACAAGGGTCTTAGTAGTGTTAAGGGGAGACCAGTCATTTCCAATTGCGGTACAATAACAGAACATATTTCAGAATATTTAGACCACCACCTTAACCCGTTGGTTAGCCAAAGTAGGTCGTATGTTAAGGACACTAACCACTTTCTATCTAGGCTAAGTAAGTTAGGAAAGATACCAGAGGGGGCTTTGTTGTGTACGGTTGATGTTGTGGGACTCTATCCCAGCATTCCACACGGGGAGGGTTTAGAGGCCATCAGGGAGGCGCTGGATAGAAGGGAAAACCCGGGCGTGGCTACTGATACCCTAGTGGGGTTGGCGTCCTTGGTCTTGGAGAATAATTATTTTGAATTTAATGATAGGTTATATAGGCAGAAATTGGGCACGGCTATAGGCACGAAGTTCGCTCCGGCCTATGCCAATCTCTTCATGACCCGGTTGGAAGAGAGGTTGTTGGAAGCTTCAGCTGACAAGCCCCTCGTCTGGATGAGATTCATCGATGATGTATTCTTTATCTGGACGCATGGGGAAGAAAAGTTGAAGTCTTTCATCAATCATCTCAACAGTAGCCACGAAACTATTAAGTTTACTAGCGAACAATCACGGGATAGGATTAGCTTTTTAGATGTTCAGGTTAGCGTAGGGGAGGGGGGAGTCCTTTCGACAGACTTGTTTTGCAAGCCTACTGATACACATCAGTACTTGCACAAGAAGTCTTGTCACCCCTGGCACACCAAAAAGGCGATCCCCTATGGTCAGGCACTTAGGTTTCGTAGGATATGTTCGGAAGATCGCCAATTTCAGGAGAGGGTAGGCGAGTTAGCTGGATGGCTTAAGGACAGGGGCTACGAAGAGTCTTTAGTTAATGAACAAATAGATAGGGTACGTAGGTTGGATAGGGCAACTCTTCTAGCAAATGCGGGAAATAGGACCAATGACCAAGGGAGGGGGGAAAGGGTTCCTCTTGTTGCGACGTATCATCCAGCGCTCAATAATTTGGGGAAGGTTGCCGGGAAACTCCATCCTATGCTCACGAATTCGGAAGAGCATAGGGAGGTGTTTCCTGAGCCACCGCTTATAGCATTTAGGAGATGTAAGAACCTTAAGGATATACTTGTTAGGGCTAGGCTGAGTAATGAGGGAAATGGGGGGACTGATAAGAAGGGGTGTTCTCGTTGTGGTAAATCTCGTTGTCAAGTCTGTAATGTCATGAGCAATAGTGAGCATTTTCATTCTAATGTAGATAGCCGGGAATATAGGATAAATTATTCGTTTAATTGTGACTCGTCAAATGTTGTGTATTTGTTGGAATGTACTGTTTGTGGTGTACAATATGTTGGTAGCACCTGCACGCCTTTTAGGCTTAGGTTTAATAATTACAAGGCGTGCAGTCGTAAGTTTAATTCGGGGGCCTCAGTACCCCAGGCGGAATTCTTCAGACATTTCACTGAAGAAGGCCACCGGGGGTTTCTGAAGGATATTAGCGTAAAGATAATTGATAGGCTAACGGGGGGTAATAGGATGCGGGAAAGCTTCTGGCAATATCGGCTGGATTGCTTTGCTCCTAAGGGTTTGAACACTAGGCAGGTAGATACATAGATTTCATTTTTGTTCACATTTTGGTTGTTGTGTTGTTTTGATTTTTGCGCTCAGCTTTTCGTTAGGGACACAAGCTGTTTTTTAGGGATCTCTGTCTGCCCATCCGCTTCTGGATCTTTCTATCGGTTTTTTTGTTGTAACATACTTATTTTCCAGCTCCTGTGAGACAGACACAGCCGCCGACTTCAGCAGTTCTTTACTCTGCGCTTTCTTGTGATCTTTCTCCTGCCACCTTTGTCAGTACCGCTACTTTAACACTTTTTTAATACGTATTGTTATAGGTAAGATCCCGCTTAGGCTATTGTTTTTTAATTTCTGAATCTATATGTATGCTCTGTTTGATTAGGAAAAGTCATTACTGATGAAGGCTTACGCCGAAACGTTTACAAGAATGTGTTTTTTCTGAGTTTATATATCTATTTCTATTACACATTGAGATTGAGCTTATGAGTATATATATTATTTTGCTTTGAGTAGGAAAGAAGGGTAATTAGATGGAGCGCACATTATTGATTATTAATTCATTTACTAATTTAACGAAATTGGAACATCACCGTAATTTCTTGGAGTTTTGCAAAGGCGTCAATGTAATCCCGACTGGACTTAGTTTGAGGAAAGTACCATCGTTATTTGGAAAGGCATCACCGAATTTTGAAGAGACATGGCAAGGCATTTTGACAACTGCCCAGGAACAGCTACTGACGCTACTCATAATACAATATCGGGACAGTCTGGCAAAAACATATGACAATGCTTACGAAACGCTGCAAAGAGAACGACGAAACCTTTTCCAAGAAGAACTAGACCACATCAAAGAGCAGGTCAAAAGTCTAAAAGAAACCCTTGAACACAAGAGAAAGAAGAAAGCAACGAAGCTGTGCAATGAATCGGGAATAGCTCTGACCAACGAAAGGCTTGCAGAACTTCAAACCACAGATCACCACGACCACGAGCTGTTTGATAGTAGCGATCTTAGGCCAATGGAGAGAAGACAAGATGAGACCCCTGGACATGTTGAACCAGTAAACGGCAATTTAGTTAATGAAACGGAAGTGACAGAAAATGGCAGGCTAACAGGACGATTTGTCAGTGGGAATGTGGTGAATCTTTCTCGAAAGGAACTTTCGGCAGAAGACATAAGTCTCCTGTCGAAAGGCCTGAAATTTTCACCCACTCCCACTGACATCGACAAAGCGAAACTTAAAGAAGACCTCGAAGCGTTCAAGAGAAGGATGAGATTACGGTGGCATTTCAAGGACAATGAGGACAGTATTTCAGAGGACAATAATGAAAATAAATTTAGAATCAAATCCTCATGGCAGCCCCCAAAAGATGACCCAGTCTTAGAAAACTATCTTTCGCTGCTGGAGAAGGAGGTAATGTCTGTCTCGCCGGAGGGTAAGAACTTTAGTAATCTTTCTCCTTCTGAACAACTTTCTTTGAAACAACTTAAATCGGATAGGAACATAGTTATCAAGGAAGCGGACAAGGGATCAGCGGTTGTAGTATGGGATAGGGGGGACTACATAAGTGAGGCTAACCGACAACTAGATGATAGGCAGGTTTATGAAGAAGTAGAGGTGGATCCCACGGTAGACTTGGGTAAGACCATTAATTCTAGGTTGAATGAGCTGAGGGAGGAGGACCCGGGATTAGAGGAAGTGACTGAGTATTTGGAAGTTAAGGATTCTAAGTTAGGTAGATTTTACTTGTTGCCTAAGATCCACAAGGGTCTTAGTAGTGTTAAGGGGAGACCAGTCATTTCCAATTGCGGTACAATAACAGAACATATTTCAGAATATTTAGACCACCACCTTAACCCGTTGGTTAGCCAAAGTAGGTCGTATGTTAAGGACACTAACCACTTTCTATCTAGGCTAAGTAAGTTAGGAAAGATACCAGAGGGGGCTTTGTTGTGTACGGTTGATGTTGTGGGACTCTATCCCAGCATTCCACACGGGGAGGGTTTAGAGGCCATCAGGGAGGCGCTGGATAGAAGGGAAAACCCGGGCGTGGCTACTGATACCCTAGTGGGGTTGGCGTCCTTGGTCTTGGAGAATAATTATTTTGAATTTAATGATAGGTTATATAGGCAGAAATTGGGCACGGCTATAGGCACGAAGTTCGCTCCGGCCTATGCCAATCTCTTCATGACCCGGTTGGAAGAGAGGTTGTTGGAAGCTTCAGCTGACAAGCCCCTCGTCTGGATGAGATTCATCGATGATGTATTCTTTATCTGGACGCATGGGGAAGAAAAGTTGAAGTCTTTCATCAATCATCTCAACAGTAGCCACGAAACTATTAAGTTTACTAGCGAACAATCACGGGATAGGATTAGCTTTTTAGATGTTCAGGTTAGCGTAGGGGAGGGGGGAGTCCTTTCGACAGACTTGTTTTGCAAGCCTACTGATACACATCAGTACTTGCACAAGAAGTCTTGTCACCCCTGGCACACCAAAAAGGCGATCCCCTATGGTCAGGCACTTAGGTTTCGTAGGATATGTTCGGAAGATCGCCAATTTCAGGAGAGGGTAGGCGAGTTAGCTGGATGGCTTAAGGACAGGGGCTACGAAGAGTCTTTAGTTAATGAACAAATAGATAGGGTACGTAGGTTGGATAGGGCAACTCTTCTAGCAAATGCGGGAAATAGGACCAATGACCAAGGGAGGGGGGAAAGGGTTCCTCTTGTTGCGACGTATCATCCAGCGCTCAATAATTTGGGGAAGGTTGCCGGGAAACTCCATCCTATGCTCACGAATTCGGAAGAGCATAGGGAGGTGTTTCCTGAGCCACCGCTTATAGCATTTAGGAGATGTAAGAACCTTAAGGATATACTTGTTAGGGCTAGGCTGAGTAATGAGGGAAATGGGGGGACTGATAAGAAGGGGTGTTCTCGTTGTGGTAAATCTCGTTGTCAAGTCTGTAATGTCATGAGCAATAGTGAGCATTTTCATTCTAATGTAGATAGCCGGGAATATAGGATAAATTATTCGTTTAATTGTGACTCGTCAAATGTTGTGTATTTGTTGGAATGTACTGTTTGTGGTGTACAATATGTTGGTAGCACCTGCACGCCTTTTAGGCTTAGGTTTAATAATTACAAGGCGTGCAGTCGTAAGTTTAATTCGGGGGCCTCAGTACCCCAGGCGGAATTCTTCAGACATTTCACTGAAGAAGGCCACCGGGGGTTTCTGAAGGATATTAGCGTAAAGATAATTGATAGGCTAACGGGGGGTAATAGGATGCGGGAAAGCTTCTGGCAATATCGGCTGGATTGCTTTGCTCCTAAGGGTTTGAACACTAGGCAGGTAGATACATAGATTTCATTTTTGTTCACATTTTGGTTGTTGTGTTGTTTTGATTTTTGCGCTCAGCTTTTCGTTAGGGACACAAGCTGTTTTTTAGGGATCTCTGTCTGCCCATCCGCTTCTGGATCTTTCTATCGGTTTTTTTGTTGTAACATACTTATTTTCCAGCTCCTGTGAGACAGACACAGCCGCCGACTTCAGCAGTTCTTTACTCTGCGCTTTCTTGTGATCTTTCTCCTGCCACCTTTGTCAGTACCGCTACTTTAACACTTTTTTAATACGTATTGTTATAGGTAAGATCCCGCTTAGGCTATTGTTTTTTAATTTCTGAATCTATATGTATGCTCTGTTTGATTAGGAAAAGTCATTACTGATGAAGGCTTACGCCGAAACGTTTACAAGAATGTGTTTTTTCTGAGTTTATATATATATATATATATATATATATATATATATATATATATATATATATATATATATATATATATATATATATATATATATATATATATATATATATATATATATATATATAAATATTCAACAGCTAGCGAGCAACCAGGATTTCTCCTTTTTCGGTGCAAACGGAAACATTATTTTAAAATTCTCAGGAAAATCGAGAAAATTAAAATGCGCCACTTGCAATTGCATATATATATATGTGTGTGTATATATACAAAGTGAACAATGTGTGTATATATATATATATATATATATATGTACTCATTAGCTCAATCTCAATATGTAATAAAAATAGATATAGAAACTCAGAAAAAACACATTCGTTTAAACGTTTCGGCCAAAGCCTTCATCAGTATGACTTTCCAAAATCCGACGGAGCATACATATAGATTTCGAATTTCAAAAACGATACACAACAATAGCCTAAGCGGGTCCTACCTATTACAATGCGTAATATAAATGTGTTAAAGCAGCCGGTAATACAAAGGTGGCGGGAGAAAGATAAAAGAAAGCGCAGAGTTAAGAACTGCTGCAGTCGGTGGCTGTGTCTGTCTCGCCGAAGCGCTTCGGCGAGACAGACACAGCCACCGACCGCAGCAGCTCCCAACTCCGCGCCCCCTTCTATCCTTCCCCCGCCACCCCCGTACCACCGGCCGCCCCAACACATTTACACCACGCATTGCAACAGGCAGGACCCGCCCAGGCCACTGCCGCGCATCGCCCCTGAAATCCGAAATCCACATGCATGCTCCGCCGGACCCCGGAAAGCCACACCGATGAAGGCCCCGGCCGAAACGCCCAAACGAACGCGCTTCCTCCGAGTCTCCACATCCATTTTTACCACACATTGAGACCGAGCCAACGAGCACATACATATATATATATATATGTACTCATCAGCCCAATCCCAACACGCAACAAAAACAGACACAGAAACCCAGAAAAAACACACTCGCCCAAACGCTTCGGCCAAAGCCCCCACCAGCACGACCCCCCAAAATCCGACGGAGCACACATACAGACCCCGAATTCCAAAAACGACACACAACAACAGCCCAAGCGGGCCCCACCCACCACAACGCGCAACACAAATGCGCCAAAGCAGCCGGCAACACAAAGGCGGCGGTAGAAAGACAAAAGAAAGCGCAGAGCCAAGAACCGCCGCAGCCGGCGGCCGTGTCCGTCTCGCCGAAGCTGAAAAAGATAGCACGTTACAACAAAACAAACAATAGAAAGATCCGAGAGCGGATTGGCAGAACAGAAAACCCTAAAAAAACAGCGTGTGTCCCTAACGAAAAGCTAAGTGCTAAAGTTAAAACAACACAACAACCAAAATTATAACAAAAATGAAATCTATGTATCAACCTGCCTAGTGTTTAAACCCTTAGGGGCAAAGCAATCTAGCCGATATTGCCAGAAGCTTTCCCGCATCCTATTACCCCCCGTTAGCCTATCAATTATCTTTACGCTAATATCCTTCAGAAACCCCCGGTGGCCTTCTTCAGTGAAATGTCTGAAGAATTCCGCCTGGGGTACTGAGGCCCCCGAATTAAACTTACGACTGCACGCCTTGTAATTATTAAACCTAAGCCTAAAAGGCGTGCAGGTGCTACCAACATATTGTACACCACAAACAGTACATTCCAACAAATACACAACATTTGACGAGTCACAATTAAACGAATAATTTATCCTATATTCCCGGTTATCTACATTAGAATGAAAATGCTCACTATTGCTCATGACATTACAGACTTGACAACGAGATTTACCACAACGAGAACACCCCTTCTTATCAGTCCCCCCATTTCCCTCATTACTCAGCTGAGTAATGAGGGAAATGGGGGGACTGATAAGAAGGGGTGTTCTCGTTGTGGTAAATCTCGTTGTCAAGTCTGCAATGTCATGAGCAATAGTGAGCATTTTCATTCTAATGTAGATAACCGGGAATATAGGATAAATTATTCGTTTAATTGTGACTCGTCAAATGTTGTGTATTTGTTGGAATGTACTGTTTGTGGTGTACAATATGTTGGTAGCACCTGCACGCCTTTTAGGCTTGGGTTTAATAATTACAAGGCGTGCAGTCGTAAGTTTAATTCGGGGGCCTCAGTACCCCAGGTGGAATTCTTCAGACATTTCACTGAAGAAGGCCACCGGGGGTTTCTGAAGGATATTAGCGTAAAGATAATTGATAGGCTAACGGGGGGTAATAGGATGCGGGAAAGCTTCTGGCAATATCGGCTAGATTGCTTTGCCCCTAAGGGTTTAAACACTAGGCAGGTTGATACATAGATTTCATTTTTGTTATAATTTTGGTTGTTGTGTTGTTTTAACTTTAGCACTTAGCTTTTCGTTAGGGACACACGCTGTTTTTTTAGGGTTTTCTGTTCTGCCAATCCGCTCTCGGATCTTTCTATTGTTTGTTTTGTTGTAACGTGCTATCTTTCTCAGCTTCGGCGAGACGGACACGGCCGCCGGCTGCGGCGGTTCTTGGCTCTGCGCTTTCTTTTGTCTTTCTACCGCCGCCTTTGTGTTGCCGGCTGCTTTGGCGCATTTGTGTTGCGCGTTGTGGTGGGTGGGGCCCGCTTGGGCTGTTGTTGTGTGTCGTTTTTGGAATTCGGGGTCTGTATGTGTGCTCCGTCGGATTTTGGGGGGTCGTGCTGGTGGGGGCTTTGGCCGAAGCGTTTGGGCGAGTGTGTTTTTTCTGGGTTTCTGTGTCTGTTTTTGTTGCGTGTTGGGATTGGGCTGATGAGTACATATATATATATATATGTATGTGCTCGTTGGCTCGGTCTCAATGTGTGGTAAAAATGGATGTGGAGACTCGGAGGAAGCGCGTTCGTTTGGGCGTTTCGGCCGGGGCCTTCATCGGTGTGGCTTTCCGGGGTCCGGCGGAGCATGCATGTGGATTTCGGATTTCAGGGGCGATGCGCGGCAGTGGCCTGGGCGGGTCCTACCTGTTGCAATGCGTGGTGTAAATGTGTTGGGGCGGCCGGTGGTACGGGGGTGGCGGGGGAAGGATAGAAGGGGGCGCGGAGTTGGGAGCTGCTGCGGTCGGTGGCTGTGTCTGTCTCGCCGAAGCGCTTCGGCGAGACAGACACAGCCACCGACTGCAGCAGTTCTTAACTCTGCGCTTTCTTTTATCTTTCTCCCGCCACCTTTGTATTACCGGCTGCTTTAACACATTTATATTACGCATTGTAATAGGTAGGACCCGCTTAGGCTATTGTTGTGTATCGTTTTTGAAATTCGAAATCTATATGTATGCTCCGTCGGATTTTGGAAAGTCATACTGATGAAGGCTTTGGCCGAAACGTTTAAACGTATGTGTTTTTTCTGAGTTTCTATATATATATATATATATATATATATATATATATATATAGATTCTCAAGAAAAACACATTCATTAAACGTTTCGGCGAAAGCCTTCATCAGTAATCAAGTGATTACTGATGAAGGCTTTCGCCGAAACGTTTAATGAATGTGTTTTTCTTGAGAATCTATAATTACTTTATTACATATTGCGCATGAGCTTATGAGAATATATATATATATATATATATATATATATAAATATATATATAAATATATATAAATAAATATATATATATATACTCCTGCTGTTAGAACGCAAATACTTTACACCCTGCTGTTCATTGGGGAAGAAAACTTGCAGCCCCCAAGTTTTAAGTGCCTGTATGCTGATGTACTTGAGTAAGTAAGAAAATCCCGGCCCGGAAAGCAGGAGATCCGTGGTTCGATTTCCGGCTGTGGCGCATTTTAATTTTCTCGATTTTCCTGAGAATTTTAAAATAATGTTTCCGTTTGCACCGAAAAAGGAGAAATCCTGGTTGCTCGCTAGCTGTTGAATATTTATAAAATACGCTGCTTGAAAAAGGCGAAAGCCGAAAGCAACCCATAAGGTGCTAAAATCGAGAAAATTAAGACGTGCCACGGTAGCCTAAAGGTTAAGGCTCTTGCCCGGAAAGCAGGAGATCCGTGGTTCGATTCCCGGCTGTGGCGCATTTTAATTTTCTCGATTTTCCTGAGAATTTTAAAATAATGTTTCCGTTTGCACCGAAAAAGGAGAAATCCTGGTTGCTCGCTAGCTGTTGAATATTTATAAAATACGCTGCTTGAAAAAGGCGAAAGCCGAAAGCAACCCATAAGGTGCTAAAATCGAGAAAATTAAGACGTGCCACGGTAGCCTAAAGGTTAAGGCACTTGCCCGGAAAGCAGGAGATCCGTGGTTCGATTCCCGGCTGTGGCTCATTTTAATTTTCTCGATTTTCCTGAGAATTTTAAAATAATGTTTCCGTTTGCACCGAAAAAGGAGAAATCCTGGTTGCTCGCTAGCTGTTGAATATTTATATATATATATATATATTCTCAAAAGCTCATTCACTATATGTATTAAAATAGAAATATTTACTCAGAAAAAACACATGCTTGTAAACGTTTCGGCCAAAGCCTTCATCAGTATAACTTTTCAAAATCAGATGGAGCATACATATAGATAATGAATTACAAAAACAATACAAAACAATAGCCTAAGCGGGTCCTACCTATTACAATGCGTAATAAAATGTGTAAAAGCAGCTGGTAATACAAAGGTGGCGGGAGAAAGATCAAAGAAAGCGCAGAGTTAAGAACTGCTGAAGTCGGTGGCTGTGTCTGTCTCGCCGAAGCTGAAAAAGATCGCATGTTACAACAAAACAAACAATAGAAAGATCCGAGAGCGGATTGGCAGAACAGAAAACCCTAAAAAAACAGCGTGTATCCGTTACGAAAAGCTCAGTGCTAAAATCAAAACAACACAACAACCAAAATTATAACAAAAATGAAATCTATGTATCAACCTGCCTAGTGTTTAAACCCTTAGGGGCAAAGCAATCCAGCCGATATTGCCAGAAGCTTTCCCGCAACCTAGTTCCCCCCGTTAGCCTATCGATTATCTTTACGCTAATATCCTTCAGAAACCCGTGGTGGCCTTCTTCAGTAAAATGTCTGAAGAATTCCACCTGGGGTACTGAGGCCCCCGAATTAAGCTTACGACTACACGCCTTGTAATTATTAAACCTAAGCCTAAAAGGCGTGCAGGTGCTACCGACATATTGTACACCACAAACAGTACATTCCAACAAATACACAACATTTGACGAGTCACAATTAAACGAATAATTTATCCTATATTCTCGGCTATCTATGTTCGAATGAAAATGCTCACTATTGCTCATGACATTACACACTTAACAACGAGATTTACCACAACGAGAACATCCCTTCTTATCAGTCCCCCCATTTCCCTCATTATTCAGCCTAGCCCTAACGAGTATGTCCTTAAGGTTCTTACATCTCCTAAATGCTATTAAAGGTGGCTCAGGAAACACCTTCCCATGCTCCTCCGAATTTGTGAGCATAGGATGGAGTCTCCCGGCCACCTTCCCCAAACCATTGAGTGCTGGATGGTATGTCGCAACAAGTGGTACCCTTTCCCCCCTCCCTTGGGTATTGGTCCTATTTCCCGAATTTGCTAGAAGAGTCGTCCTATCCAACCTACGTACCCTATCTATTTGCTCATTAACTAAAGACTCTTCGTAGCCCCTATCCTTAAGCCATCCAGCTAACTCGCCTACTCTCTCCTGAAACTGGCGATCCTCCGAACATATCCTACGAAACCTAAGTGCCTGACCATAGGGGATCGCCTTCTTGGTGTGCCAGGGGTGACAAGACTTCTTGTGCAAGTACTGATGTGTATCAGTAGGCTTGCAAAACAAGTCTGTCGAAAGGACTCCCCCCTCCCCCACGCTAACCTGAACATCCAAAAAACTGATACTATCCCGTGATTGCTCGCTAGTAAACTTAATTGTTTCGTGGCTACTGTTGAGATGATTGATGAACAACTTCAACCTTTCTTCCCCGTGCATCCAGATAAAGAAAACATCGTCGATGAATCTCATCCAGATGAGGGGCTTGTCAGGTGAAGCATCCAACAACCTCTCTTCCAACCGGGTCATGAAGAGATTGGCATAGGCCGGAGCGAACTTCGTGCCCATAGCCGTGCCCAATTTCTGCCTATAAATCCTATCATTAAATTCAAAATAATTATTCTCCAAGACCAAGGACGCCAACCCCACTAAGGTATCAGTAGCCACGCCCGGGTTTTCCCTTCTATCCAGCGCCTCCCTGATGGCCTCTGATCCCTCCCCGTGTGGAATGCTGGGATAGAGTCCCACAACATCAACTGTACACAACACAGCCCCCTCTGGTATCTTTCCTAACTTACTTAGCCTAGATAAAAAATGGTTGGTGTCCTTAACATAAGACCTACTCTGGCTAACCAACGGGTTAAGGTGGTGGTCTAAATATTCTGAAATATGCTCTGTTATTGTACCACAATTGGAAATGACTGGTCGCCCCTTTACACTACTAAGACCCTTGTGGATCTTAGGCAACAGATAGAATCTACCTAGCCTAGAATCTTTAACTTGCAAATACTCAGTCACTTCCTCTAATCCCGGGTCCTCCTCCCTCAGCTCATTCAACCTAGAATTAATGGTCTTACCCAAATCTACCGAGGGGTCCACCTCTACTTCTTCATAAACCTGCCTATCGTCTAATTGTCGGTTAGCCTCACTTATGTAATCCTCCCGATCCCAAACTACAACCGCTGATCCCTTGTCCGCCTCCTTGATGACTATGTTCCTATCAGATTTAAGCTTTTTCAAAGAAAGTTGTTCAGAAGAAGAAAGATTACTAAAATTCTTACCCTCCAGCGAGACAGACATTACCTCCTTCTCCAGCAGCGAAAGGTAATTCTCCAGAACAGGGTCATCCTTGGGGGGCTGCCACGTAGACTTAGCTCTAAATTTATCTTGATCGTCCGGTGTAAAATTGTCCTCATTATTTCTAAAGTGCCACCTCAGCCTCATTCTTCGTTTGTAAGCCTCAAGGTCTTCTTTAAGCTTTGCTCGATCGATGTCAGTGGGAGTGGGGGAAAACTTCAGGCCTTTCGAAAGAAGACTCACGTCTTCCTCCGAAAGTTCCCTCCGTGAAAGGTTCACCACACTCCCACTGACAAATCGTCCCTTCAATCTACCATCTGCCGTCACCTGGACTTCCTCATCTCTCTCTTCTCTTGACGTGGTCTGTATCGTTGTAGGATTCTCTTGACGTGGCTCCGCCGGCCGCAAGTCGCTGCTCTCAAATGTTTCGTCATGATGGTGGTCGGCTGCTTGCAGGTCTTGTAATCTTTCTGTGGAGATATCTTTGCCCGAGTCTGCGCATAACTTGAGTGCCTTCTTTACCCGTTTCCGATGCAAGGTCTCCTTGGATGTTTTCACCTGTTCCCTTATATGATCTAACTCCTCCCTTGTCAGCTCTTGTCGTACTTTGCGCAAATTCTCATAGGCTTTGTTGAGCGCCCCTTGCAACTGATCCCGGTACTGAATTATGAGAAGTGTCAGCAGCTGATCTTGGGCAGTAGCAAGAATGTTCTTCCATGTTTCTTCAAAGTCATCAGATGGCTTTCCCAGTAATGATGGTGTTTTCTTTAGGCGTAGTCCAGTTGGTATTACATTGACAGTCTTGCAGAATTCCAAAAAACATCGATGGTGTTCCAGTTTCGTTAAATTGTTAAATGAATTCAAAATCTGTAATGTCCGCTCCATCTAATTCTCCTTCTTTCCTATTCTAAGCAATAAATAAATATATTCTCAAAAGCTCATTCACTATATGTATTAAAATAGAAATATTTACTCAGAAAAAACACATGCTTGTAAACGTTTCGGCCAAAGCCTTCATCAGTATAACTTTTCAAAATCAGATGGAGCATACATATAGATAATGAATTACAAAAACAATACAAAACAATAGCCTAAGCGGGTCCTACCTATTACAATGCGTAATAAAAATGTGCAAAAGCAGCTGGTAATACAAAAGTGGCGGGAGAAAGATCAAAGAAAGCGCAGAGTTAAGAACTGCTGAAGTCGGTGGCTGTGTCTGTCTCGCCGAAGCTGAAAAAGATCGCATGCTACAACAAAACAAACAATAGAAAGATCCGAGAGCGGATTGGCAGAACAGAAAACCCTAAAAAAACAGCGTGTGTCCCTTACGAAAAGCTCAGTGCTAAAATCAAAACAACACAACAACCAAAATTATAACAAAAATGAAATCTATGTATCAACCTGCCTAGTGTTTAAACCCTTAGGGGCAAAGCAATCCAGCCGATATTGCCAGAAGCTTTCCCGCAACCTAGTTCCCCCCGTTAGCCTATCGATTATCTTTACGCTAATATCCTTCAGAAACCCGTGGTGGCCTTCTTCAGTAAAATGTCTGAAGAATTCCACCTGGGGTACTGAGGCCCCCGAATTAAACTTACGACTACACGCCTTGTAATTATTAAACCTAAGCCTAAAAGGCGTGCAGGTGCTACCGACATATTGTACACCACAAACAGTACATTCCAACAAATACACAACATTTGACGAGTCACAATTAAACGAATAATTTATCCTATATTCCCGGCTATCTATGTTCGAATGAAAATGCTCACTATTGCTCATGACATTACACACTTGACAACGAGATTTACCACAACGAGAACATCCCTTCTTATCAGTCCCCCCATTTCCCTCATTATTCAGCCTAGCCCTAACGAGTATGTCCTTAAGGTTCTTACATCTCCTAAATGCTATTAAAGGTGGCTCAGGAAACACCTTCCCATGCTCCTCCGAATTTGTGAGCATAGGATGGAGTCTCCCGGCCACCTTCCCCAAACCATTGAGTGCTGGATGGTATGTCGCAACAAGTGGTACCCTTTCCCCCCTCCCTTGGGTATTGGTCCTATTTCCCGAATTTGCTAGAAGAGTCGTCCTATCCAACCTACGTACCCTATCTATTTGCTCATTAACTAAAGACTCTTCGTAGCCCCTATCCTTAAGCCATCCAGCTAACTCGCCTACTCTCTCCTGAAACTGGCGATCCTCCGAACATATCCTACGAAACCTAAGTGCCTGACCATAGGGGATCGCCTTCTTGGTGTGCCAGGGGTGACAAGACTTCTTGTGCAAGTACTGATGTGTATCAGTAGGCTTGCAAAACAAGTCTGTCGAAAGGACTCCCCCCTCCCCCACGCTAACCTGAACATCCAAAAAACTGATACTATCCCGTGATTGCTCGCTAGTAAACTTAATTGTTTCGTGGCTACTGTTGAGATGATTGATGAACAACTTCAACCTTTCTTCCCCGTGCATCCAGATAAAGAAAACATCGTCGATGAATCTCATCCAGATGAGGGGCTTGTCAGGTGAAGCATCCAACAACCTCTCTTCCAACCGGGTCATGAAGAGATTGGCATAGGCCGGAGCGAACTTCGTGCCTTTAGCCGTGCCCAATTTCTGCCTATAAATCCTATCATTAAATTCAAAATAATTATTCTCCAAGACC
Source organism: Aurelia sp. 3 sensu Dawson et al. (2005) (assembly GCA_964020215.1). NCBI lineage: Eukaryota > Metazoa > Cnidaria > Scyphozoa > Semaeostomeae > Ulmaridae > Aurelia > Aurelia sp. 3 sensu Dawson et al. (2005). The sequence continues at coordinate 56,633 of CAXHUP010000054.1, forward strand.
AAGGACTGCCAATCCGCTCTCGGATCTTTCTATTGTTTGTTTTGTTGTAGCATGCGATCTTTTTCAGCTTCGGCGAGACAGACACAGCCACCGACTTCAGCAGTTCTTAACTCTGCGCTTTCTTTGATCTTTCTCCCGCCACCTTTGTATTACCAGCTGCTTTTACACATTTTAATTACGCATTGTAATAGGTAGGACCCGCTTAGGCTATTTTTTTGTATTGTTTTTGTAATTCATTATCTATATGTATGTTCCATCTGATTTTGAAAAGTTATACTGATGAAGGCTTTGGCCGAAACGTTTACAAGCATGTGTTTTTTCTGAGTAAATATATATATATATATATATATATATATGTATGTACTCATTAGCTCAATATATATATATATCATATCAATATGTTACTCTATTCAAGTGTCAAGAAGACACACTCAACGTCTTTGAAGCTCAACAAGTATTGTTTATTTCAGCTTTAGTTTCAACTTGTTTCTCGTATGCGTAAGGTGACGTAAAACAAAACTGGAACTATGGAAAAACAGATTATGTTTCTTAAGCATATTAGCCTGCTAGGCCTTTTTGAAAATAAGCATGCGTACAACTGTTCAAATATACTTCCTACTGTCAATCAAAGCCCCTGACATTAAATAGAAACGAACGATCTGGTAAAACTCAAAAATTGCAAGTCACGATTATTCCTTTTTTCAAAAACATCAGTTATCTTTTCGACATCATATTTGAGCATTTCGTTGCATTATTTTCTCTCGAATTCCATTAAAGCAGTCTTCGTTAGTCTTTCCTATTCCATTGCTGAGCGCAAGATCGTTTTCATCCGACGCAGTCCTGTGAAGGAGCGCTCAGCGGACCACGATTACACTATTTATATCACACTTGGATTTGTCAAATGGATTTGTCTTAATTATACTGTTATATTCTTGTTTTCCTCTTAGACACATGCTGAAAATACTACCTAAATGTGATTCTTTTTGTCGTCCTGTTTGCCCTCCAACTTTTAAGACACTCGTAAGAAAATCTATGAATTTAACATGTGATAATTTTAAGAAACTTCCAGTCTTGCCAAATTCTTACTTTCTTATATACGTATATATCAACACTGAAACTCCACAATTCTGGCTTTGCCCGAAACATTGTGAACGTCTTTTAATTATTTGTCCGAATGGAACTTGTTTGTGCCCAACTTAACTGGGGGAGGGGCTGACGCCCCCAGCCCTCTGCCTCCTATGCATATGCTCAAGTACTTTCCAACTAATACAATGCATGCAAAAAACAAGTGAAAATAACAATGTTCGAAGAGCATCTTTGACAGAGAGAAGCAGTCATGAACAATATTGTTTCAGTGCACGACGAATCCTTCATAAGAAAATCAACCCTTGGATATCTAGAAGCTTTAGAAACTCTATCATACTCAGAAAAAAATGGATCTAATTCTGTCAGGGAAATATGTATAAATAACGCTTCTTATTTAAGTTTCATTTGTCTCCTGCATCATGTTACTAGAAAGATCTAGAGCAAAGGAAGCAGACATGGAGACTGCTATGGAACTTGCAACTTGCAGTAAATATTGCGCATAATAAAGTTTCTTATTAATCTCTTAACGATCAGTGAAATCCGCCTCACTTTTTTTCCATTCCACAAACCAACCATATATTAAGAGGCATATCGGTAGCAGCGTCAGAAACAAAATCACCAAACGCACTCAAACAACGGGAAAGAAATCAAGGAACTTTGTTCTTAAATATCCCTGACTCTAATTTTTTTATAAGAAAGTGCTCATAAGACAGTTCACTCTCAAACTGCGAAAAATTAAGAAACTTCAGTACTGGGAAAAGATGTATTTAGCAGCTTTTTAATCTAGATGTTCCTTGTATCATATTACTTGTAAGGGTCTTGAGCAAGCCCTTGAAAAGGCTTTCGAAATTTTGCTAGGGAACAGTGGTAGACATGAAGATTGTTATGAAACTTAGATGAAACTCGTAAGAAACTGTGCATCAACGGAGTTGAAGAAACTTTGCTTGAGAGACTGGGCCTGTCAAAATATTTTATTGTATTCGATGTTCTCGATCAAAGGAAACAAAAGGAAAAAAAGTGGAGCATGTCATTCTTTCGTGCTATGCTTAGATGTCCATCAAACGTCCAGAAGGAATCTTACCTCTTTGCTTGCAAATTTCCATTCGAAGGCGTCTTTGGAAGAAATTTTGTTGGATCTAGAAACATTTCGATTTTTGAAAGCAAGTTTGCAAATTTTTCCAATCTTTAGCGGAATTTTCGATTTTTTCGGCTTTTCTGCTATCAAAATTTATGGAATGACAGTCATAAACGCTCAGTAAAGCTCGACAACTTCCAGTCATGGGAACAACTAACTTAAGACTTAAAAACGAGTATTTGATACCTTTGGTTTCCATTGATAGATGGCCTGGAGTAAATCCTGGAGTAAAGCAGCTTGAAATTCACGTTGCTTTTTCTGTCAACATTTTGCAGCTGTGTTCCTTAAACCGGTCCTTGAAACTAATTTTAAATAAACATAGCAAAACCATCTTATGAGACTCCTTTCTCAGGTCCAAATAATCTGACGAAAATTCCCTTTCCATCTTATTCTCTTCTGAACGAGAAAGTTGCACTTCTTTCCTTACCAGATATTGAAAGGTACTCTTCTTTGCAAGTGCGCAAGTCGCCAGACGGTTTTCACGGTAAAATATTTCGTTGAACCGAGATCGGTGGTCGCAAAAAACATGGGTTAGTCCAACATTAAAAACAACAGCAACAAAATGTTTCATCCGCCTTCACGCATCAGATCCTCCATTTCTGATGATTTATTTTATTGATTTCATGTAATTTCGTTAAAAAGCTTAGTTTTTTACCTGATTTATCACTTATCTTCCAGAGACTGACGCTTTTCTTGGATTTAAGGTTTATTGGCCTTTTCTGGGGTTGACTGGATTTTTTGTTTTTCTGATGTATACCGGTATTTGGATGTGTTGATTTTTGGGATGATGTGATTGCTGATCTTTGCAGATTTTGACAAGGTGTAAGAGTATTTTGGGGGGGGGGCATACACGATAGTCACTTTCTTTCAATACAAATATGAGGACTGCTTGAAGATGTTTGAAGCAGATTGACTCTGTTTGAACCTTTTGCAATAGTTGCAACGGAAAAGGGAGGAGACAAACAATTTTCATTACGTTTCATCTTCTATCCAACTGGCTAGTTTCTTTGCAATTTAACCCTATTTTAACCATGAGTGGTGGGACACTAGTAAATTAGATTAGGTTAATTTAGCTTCTTTACCTACCTTGAAATGCCATAAGATTCTCTTCCTTGACATTGGCAGCCTTTCTCAGCCATAGTTCTTGCCTTGAACTGAAGAGCTCTATCACATGTGCTTTCAAAATGTTTGGGCCTAAATTGAACTTTGTTATCTCCTGCGCATTGCGTAGGCACAGCAATGCGCAGGAGATAACAAAGTTCAATTTAGGCCCAAACATTTTGAAAGCACATGTGATAGAGCTCTTCAGTTCAAGGCAAGAACTATGGCTGAGAAAGGCTGCCAATGTCAAGGAAGAGAATCTTATGGCATTTCAAGGTAGGTAAAGAAGCTAAATTAACCTAATCTAATTTACTAGTGTCCCACCAGTCATGTTTTAACCGGGTGAAAAAAAGTGATTTTCTACGGCAACCAAAAATAGGGCAAATTTTGGCGAAATTGAGCTATTAGGAGGAAAAGGTAGATTTACATTAATTAACTGGCTAAATTAATCTAAAATCTATCCAGATACTTACTTGATAGTCTTAGTTTCAGATTTCATTCAGTTTTATATTAATATTTGTGGTTTTTGATTAATTAACTATTTAAATAATGGCAATTCGATTCAATGCAAAATTGCTTCCTCAATAATAATGCTTAAACATCATCAATTTCGCATAATTTGGGTGAAATCAAATGGTTTTATGAATATTTCAAGTCATTAAATGATTTTTCATATAAAAATCGCTAATTAATTAGAACTATGACGTCATAAAGGTTTTTTTTTTTTTTTTTATATTCCAATAAAATTTTACAGTAAACAAACAAAGGTTACAAGACGATGCCACGAGGAGCATGGAAATACATAGCAACCCTGTGACCATAACATTTAACATAGATATTCAAATTGATATTACATATAAATATTACAAATAACATATTACAAAAGGCAAATAGGAAAACAACAATTACAGATTATTCCGACAAAAAAAAAAAAAAAAAAAAAAAAAAAAAAATCACAAAAAATAAATGTACGAAAAAACAAAGTACAAGTTACAATAGAGAGGAGACAGCAAACTTACGAACTCATTGAAACCGTTCTGAGGCGTGAATGTAGTTTAACGTTGCCTCAAGAATTTTTGTGTTCAAATCAAAGGATAACTTTTCGTGGCCATACAGGAGGATTTGAAGTAAGGTTTCATTTGTGAGGTTTGTTAATCCGTGGGGGCGCAGTATCGCATTCACACTGTTGAGAAGATCACGTCTTTCTTGGTCATAAGCATGGCAGAGCAGCAAAGAGTGTTCCGTATCCTCAATACCATCGTTTATCGGGCACAAAGGATTTAAAGTATCGCTGAAGTTATGTTTGAATTTGTGAAAATTCAGCTTGCTGAGTCCAACGCGAAGTTGTGTTAAAATTGATAAACCTTTTGGGTCGTGAATGTTATAGACCTTTTTTGAAGGTGGACGGATCATTGCTAATAGTCGTTTCTTGAAAACATTCACTGAGCAGGATTGTCTAATCTCAGGGTCGAGCTTTTCCCATTCCGACAAACAGTTAGGATAGAAACTTGATTTGAATCTCTCCGTTCTCGCACGTATTTGCCCTACTGCAGCTCTTCTGCGAAGACTGTAGTCAGATTCCTGAAGCTGAGGTACAGGACTCCTTGTGTAGTCTGGAGTCAAATTATTTATAATCTTATAAAAAGAACAAGGCGTCTACTCCATCTTCGGAAGTTGAGCGATTCCCAACCAAGTTCATCATAGATTTTCTGACGAGATGTGCCCTTCCAAGCGCCGGTCACAGCTAAAGCAGCGGAATATTGAACCGATTCGAGTTTTTCCATTAAATTAGTCAAAGTGACAGTTTGACTAAATTCACATATATTTTGGGGAATGTGATATATTATGTCACCATAATCCAGGTGCGGTCGAACATATAGCTTATACATTTCATTAAGCGTGTGTCGGGGCAAATATTTCGAGAGGAATCTCAACATCCCTATTCCTTGTCTACATTTGGAAATAACTGACTGAATATGGCTCGCGAAGGACAGCTTAGAATCTAGTATGACACCAAGGTGTTTTTGCTCTTGGACCCTCATTACGGGAGCACCATTAAAAAAGATGGGCGGGTGATTCGTTTGAATTCTCTTTTTGGAAAAGGTCACCTCAACTGCTTGTTTAGTTGGGTCAGGATTAAAGGACATTCGCCAACTGTGTGCCCACAGCTTGATGAGATTCAGATCATGGTTCATATCAAGAGCAGCTGTATGTGGATCATGAACGACTGTGAAAATTGATGTGTCATCGGCAAATAGTTTCACATTGCACTTTAAGCCATCAGTCAAGTCATTGATATAGATAAGAAAGAAAAGAGGACCTAGGATAGAACCCTGCGGGACACCGGCTGAAATGGTACTCCATGTTGATGTTTTACCATTCAAGACAGTCCGCTGTTTTCTGTTTTCAAGAAAGCTTTGCATTAGTGTTAGTAGTTTACCAGAGACTCCACAACGGCGTAGTTTGTATATGAGACCTTGATGCCAGACCCTGTCAAAGGCTTTTGAAATATCGAGATAAACAGAGCGGACATCTAGTGTGGGGTTGCAGTCAAATGCTGTAAATATGGAATGGACGATTGACAGCAACTGGTTAACAGTTGAATCTCCTGGGCGAAATCCCGACTGATTTGGGTTTAATAAACTGTTCATGTTTAAATGTTGATAAAGGGAGTCGAAGATCAGCTTCTCTAGAATTTTACCAAAGATCGGAAGAAGGGAAATTGGACGATAGTTTTGTTTCAAGTTCTTGCTGTTCTTCTTATGGATGGGAACTACGTTAGCTTGTTTCCACACTTCAGGGAAAACACCTTGGCTCATACACGACTCAAATATTATACTAAGGGGTAGAAGGAGTGCATCATCACATATCTTTATCATACGCACTGAGATATCGTCCCAGCCATGAGCCTTATTTGGATTCAATGATCGAATAATATTCAAGATCTTCTCATCAGAAATGGAAACGTCAGTGAGCAGTGGAGCATTGGGCACTAATATCGGTGGAAGTTCGCTACCAGTATTGATTGTGGTGCACTGCTGTATAAAGTAATCATTGAAAATTTCTGCCTTTGCAGTGAAATCCAAGACAAATACATCGTTTTCTAACAGAGGGGGGATTATGGGTATCTTAGCTTTGTTCAGGATTTTATTAATTAAGGACCAATACAGTTTCTTTCCAGTGTCAGGGTTAGATAGTGTTCTACCTATTTTCGTAAAGTACTTGTCCTTAGCGTCCTCAATTAATTTGGATCCTTGGGATATCATGTTAGTGATTGCCTCCAGCCTGTCCTCCGGTTGTCCATTCCTGATGAAGGTATTGTAAGCCCTATTCTTTTTCTGGATGAAGTTTTTAATTGACTGCGTCATCCAAGGTGCCTGGCGAGACCTGACTGTGATTATTTTGTTTGGTATGAAGTTTGAAAAGATATTCAATAAAATTTCATAAAGGTTTATGACGTCATAGAAATTATAAATTGCCGATGTCAGCAAATATAGATAAATTATATATCAAATGAAAGTACTCATCGAGACAAATCGAATGGTATACACACATTGATGAATGTCGACACAAAATGAAGGAACTAGAGCAGTTTCTGCGATTTTCTTTGTGACCACTCTCCAAATATGTGCATCTGGTGGTCACGTGGTCTAATAATAGGCATTGAAATTCCTGTTTTCTAATTGCCAGTTAAATTTTAGGAAAAGTCAGGAAGTTTCAGTGCCATAGCTATCATCGTTTAGGAGCTATTAAACAAAGTTCGGGAGGGGGCGAAAAACGCCCCCCCCCCCCGGTTAAAATAGGGTTAACACAAGATGGTGCGTATTTTGCAATAAGGATGTGCAAATGAACTGAATTGTTTGCGATGACGTCATCATTCGTTTTCCAATTTTTCTTCGCAAAACAGATGCAATTTAACCACACAAATTCCGTAAAAAACTGGACTGATATCCTTTCTGCTTGCTCGATTCTCGCAATCAGTGATTAAAGATTTTCAGAACAGAACTAAACCCTCCCTGACTCGATCTGAAAATGCAACATTGTGATGTCATGAGAAGGTAGCACGACACATCAATGAACTGAAAATAGATTTAATTCTTATGAAGACACTTGCAAAATTTCAGAGCTCTAATTGTCCGGAACAGAACAGCATCCGCATCGGGAACTGCTTCAGCGCCCCTGGTCTATGCACGCTTGACTAGGATTATGAAAAGATAGCTACTTTTCACACTTACATCAGCTACCAAATGCAATATTTGAAAAATCCAGCTTGAGAATTTCATTGAAAATTATAAGTTTATATCATAACGAGGTACCATAAGCAGGGGCATAAGCATTGACAAAAAGAAACAAATAAACTTGAATACACGTTTTTTTATGAGAAACTGGTTTATAAGAAACTGGTACTAAGATGGCCAAATTTTTAGGAAACTCCAGTACTATGTCTGAGAAATACTAAGAAACTTTTCAAAGTTAAAAGCATGAATTTTATAGAAAATAGATCGTTGAACCTTTATTATTGGGCAATATTATCTAACCATTTGTGTTTTCAACATAACAGAACACTTTTTATTCCTATATGATGTTTTGAATATCAAGAAACAAATCTGCAGCAGTGTTAGCGACCACATTGACAATTCATGCATTCACAAAATAAGAAACCAATTAAGAAACTTTTAATACTAAAATGGACAAAATTTCATGTCAAATTAAGAAATTTTTAATACTATGGCCTGATCCTAGTTTCTTATAAAAAAAAATGTGTATGTACATGAAAGGCAGGCCTGCCCAAACGTTCCCATATGGCCACATGCAGAGTGCGCAGGCGCAGTGAGATGCTTACACTATGGCGCCAATTTACGCAAATTGTCCTTGAAAGAAAAGTTCATCCAAATGGCGGTTACTGACCCGTCAATTTCTGTCATGGTCACGCTGCCTACTAAAAACCTTACGGAAGAAAAAAAGTAAGGAGATTCATAAATGTTACATGATCTCTATCAAGCAATGCAAGAAGAAAAAATTTTCAACTAACCTTTTCCTGAACCTTGGAAGAACATTCGCAGGTGATAAGCTTCCATTTCAATTTGGGCTTTGAAACAGAGATTAGAAATATGTCACGTCAAGGGCAGAAACATTTAATGAATTACCAAATCACAAAAAAGTTTCTTGCTATATCGGAGGGAATTGTAGGCGACCACTTGTTTAGTTCAAATGTTTAAGCATTAAACTAAAGCACAAACTTATGGAAGAATGCTGGTCGAGCAGCTACCCCCTCACCTCACTGAAGTTTATATTTATGCATTCAAAGTTTACATTAGGCCTATTTCTTTGGTAGAATAATTTAAAAAGCAGGATCGGTATGGAGTAAGTCCGTCCTCTTAGTGCAGCCATCTTCATATAAATGAAAAACTGCAGCGCATGAGTAAAAACTTGCGTTAAGACTTATGCAGGACTGGATAACAACATAACGAGGTAAATCAGTCCCATCCCTCCCATCCTCAGGATCGACAAAGAGTAAAGTTGAAGTATGAAATTACACAAACCTGTCAGAATCACCTCTGTAAAATCACTGCTGTTGTAGAGACACTTCTTGTGATGACACTTGGTTTGTAGCTCTTGAGCAGCGAGACAGCTACGATTCAAATCATGCAGCAGAGCGATAGCAAAAGCTGAAATCCAACAAGACGAAGCGAAACGACTGACTGTTTTGCGCGCTCAAAACCTTTATAGTACATTTGGGAATTGGGTGCAAAGTTCGAATTTGACACGTTATCGGCTTCCCTTGGAAGTTCAATAGTGGCTGTCTCTGCGGTAATTTCTTGTGCATTATATATTATTAGAGTGGGATTTGAGAGGCATCAAAGAAGCTGTGAACTGTTATTGTAGGAAGAGTCTCAAATGATTCCAGAGCACAATCAGTAAAACTGCAAGAGTAATGTCTTACACAAAAATGGATAACGATTCAGCAAGTAGCCTGCGTGCAGACTTTGGCTACTGGGGAGGAGAGAAAAGAAACTTTCTTTCCTCTCCTCCCCAGTAACCAAAGTCTGCGCGCAGGCTATTCAGCAAGCAGATAAAACTTGTAGCAAATATAAGTTTCGTAAATTGATGGCCCGGGATCGGTGGTCACTCCTTAGGCGTATTGTACTGAATTTGGCCCTGGCTGGGACTGGGCGAGGGACACTGGGCACCTTCCTTTATGGATGTAATAAGCCTGAAATTCGCTGAAAATAGATGTCTTGAAATTGATCAAAAACCTCTCTTTTTATGAATTATATGGCAATGCACGAAACGATGCGAGATGATACTGTAACTGCAACTTTTGAAAGCCAATGTCAAATGATGCGATTTGTTAAAAAAATGTGATTGCGTGGAAATCCTAAATTTCAATTTTGATTTTGGAAATTCGTTGGAAACTATTTAGGCTCTACAACGACGAGCAATTTTGGGAATCAGAGGTGTTAATTTCAATAATTGGAAATATATGGTAAATCAGAGTTGTACATGTACCATTTCGAGAACTGCAGTGAAATTTAGATTGTTAATTTCCAATCGGGAAATTAGTTGGAAACAGTGAAGTTTAACAACTTAAACACTGAAGAAATTCATATGTTCGTACATTCAAAATTCGTTTTCTACTGAATTTGGCCCTGGCAGGGACTAGGCGAGGGACACTGGGCACCTACCTTCATGGATGTGATCAGCGTGAAAAAAATGTCTTGAAATTGATCAAAAAACTACCTTTTTTATGATTCATGGCAATGGATCAAACGATGCGAGATGATACTGTAATCGCAACTTTTGAAAGCCAATGTCAAACGATGCGGTTTGTACAAAAAATGAGATTGCGTGGAAATCCTAAATTTCAATTTTGATTTTGGAAATTCGTTGGAAACTAGCAGTTTCTACAACGACGAACACTGTTGGGAAATCAGAGGTGTTAATTTCAATGATTGGAAATGTATGGTAAATCAGAGGTGTACATTTACCATTTCGAGAACTGCTGCGAAATTTAGAATGTTAATTTCCAATCAGGAAACTAGTTGGAAACGGTGACGTTTCCCAATTTAAACACTATGGAGAAATTCGAACATTTCTTGCTGTGTTTGGGTCTTTTTGCACGACCCTAACGACCGAAACGTCCTAGTGTGAATCAGGCTCAAGAAAGATCGAGTCCATAGCCTATTAGTCATAAAATCACTTTTGAGTAGATGTGAGATGTCAATAAAGCAATTAGATGTCAAAAACATCAATCGTATGAATGTGAGAAACAAAGAATCGCAAATGCAAGAAAATGTCTATATTTTAGATGTTATAATTCGTTCAAGGAACTTCGATGACAAAAAACATCTATTACAAAGACGTGTTAACCCTTTCACCCCCGGAAGGACCATATAGCCCAACAGTATTCATTGAGAACTGCGAATTTTTCAGGGGGTAAAGCTTTTAGAGTTTGGATTGACTTGAAAGGGTATGGACATTGCATTTATCTATTGCTTATTGAATCACTGATTATGATACCCTCTGGAAAACGACGATCTACATTAGGATTTCCTGTTGAGCTTAATTTTATCCGGGCGTGAAAGGGTTAAATTTATGGAAGGGTGCAATGAGCAAAACTTACCACTTGTATCAATGTGAGAATGCAATGCTACATTGAAAGGATCAATTTTCATACACCTTATATGATGAGAATATCAATTATGCTTGATGTCAACAATGAATCTCTCATCACAAACATTTTGAAAAGGTTCTACTTTCCAGGTTCTACAGTGGATGAGGAACAAACAACCATCATTTGAACCAAGTATCCAACACTCCAATTTGACAGTTGCTTTTGATTTCAGTTACGTACTTATGATATCCTTCATCAAGTTTTCCTTTGGTCACCCCATGTACTTCAAACACAAACGTATTTCTATGAAAAGACTATCAAGAAAATAAATAAGATTCCAAACAATTTGTTAACTTCCTTAAACGAGATGTTAACTTTTTTAACAGTTGAGCATCTCTACAACTGACATCCAAACAAGACCAACAACATTAAAAAGTGTAATAGATCTAGTAGATGCATAAACGTACTTCTTCAAGCAGAGAGAGAAGTAAAACACAGTCTGAGCATGGTGAAAATGATGACATCAAAGAGTACCCACAATAATGCCATTTCAGTAAAGTAGAGAGTAGAACTAGGAGGAAGAGTAACGGGTGGGGGGTGGGAGAATGGATAATAAGTAGTAGAATGACGGGAAGTGACCCTAACCTGCTAACCCTAACCTGCTAACCCTAACCTGCTAACCCTAACCTGCTAACCCTAACCTGCTAACCCTAACCTGCTAACCCTAACCTGCTAACCCTAACCTGCTAACCCTAACCTGCTAACCCTAACCTGCTAACCCTAACCTGCTAACCCTAACCTGCTAACCCTAACCTGCTAACCCTAACCTGCTAACCCTAACCTGCTAACCCTAACCTGCTAACCCTAACCTGCTAACCCTAACCTGCTAACCCTAACCTGCTAACCCTAACCTGCTAACCCTAACCTGCTAACCCTAACCTGCTAACCCTAACCTGCTAACCCTAACCTGCTAACCCTAACCTGCTAACCCTAACCTGCTAACCCTAACCTGCTAACCCTAACCTGCTAACCCTAACCTGCTAACCCTAACCTGCTAACCCTAACCTGCTAACCCTAACCTGCTAACCCTAACCTGCTAACCCTAACCTGCTAACCCTAACCTGCTAACCCTAACCTGCTAACCCTAACCTGCTAACCCTAACCTGCTAACCCTAACCTGCTAACCCTAACCTGCTAACCCTAACCTGCTAACCCTAACCTGCTAACCCTAACCTGCTAACCCTAACCTGCTAACCCTAACCTGCTAACCCTAACCTGCTAACCCTAACCTGCTAACCCTAACCTGCTAACCCTAACCTGCTAACCCTAACCTGCTAACCCTAACCTGCTAACCCTAACCTGCTAACCCTAACCTGCTAACCCTAACCTGCTAACCCTAACCTGCTAACCCTAACCTGCTAACCCTAACCTGCTAACCCTAACCTGCTAACCCTAACCTGCTAACCCTAACCTGCTAACCCTAACCTGCTAACCCTAACCTGCTAACCCTAACCTGCTAACCCTAACCTGCTAACCCTAACCTGCTAACCCTAACCTGCTAACCCTAACCTGCTAACCCTAACCTGCTAACCCTAACCTGCTAACCCTAACCTGCTAACCCTAACCTGCTAACCCTAACCTGCTAACCCTAACCTGCTAACCCTAACCTGCTAACCCTAACCTGCTAACCCTAACCTGCTAACCCTAACCTGCTAACCCTAACCTGCTAACCCTAACCTGCTAACCCTAACCTGCTAACCCTAACCTGCTAACCCTAACCTGCTAACCCTAACCTGCTAACCCTAACCTGCTAACCCTAACCTGCTAACCCTAACCTGCTAACCCTAACCTGCTAACCCTAACCTGCTAACCCTAACCTGCTAACCCTAACCTGCTAACCCTAACCTGCTAACCCTAACCTGCTAACCCTAACCTGCTAACCCTAACCTGCTAACCCTAACCTGCTAACCCTAACCTGCTAACCCTAACCTGCTAACCCTAACCTGCTAACCCTAACCTGCTAACCCTAACCTGCTAACCCTAACCTGCTAACCCTAACCTGCTAACCCTAACCTGCTAACCCTAACCTGCTAACCCTAACCTGCTAACCCTAACCTGCTAACCCTAACCTGCTAACCCTAACCTGCTAACCCTAACCTGCTAACCCTAACCTGCTAACCCTAACCTGCTAACCCTAACCTGCTAACCCTAACCTGCTAACCCTAACCTGCTAACCCTAACCTGCTAACCCTAACCTGCTAACCCTAACCTGCTAACCCTAACCTGCTAACCCTAACCTGCTAACCCTAACCTGCTAACCCTAACCTGCTAACCCTAACCTGCTAACCCTAACCTGCTAACCCTAACCTGCTAACCCTAACCTGCTAACCCTAACCTGCTAACCCTAACCTGCTAACCCTAACCTGCTAACCCTAACCTGCTAACCCTAACCTGCTAACCCTAACCTGCTAACCCTAACCTGCTAACCCTAACCTGCTAACCCTAACCTGCTAACCCTAACCTGCTAACCCTAACCTGCTAACCCTAACCTGCTAACCCTAACCTGCTAACCCTAACCTGCTAACCCTAACCTGCTAACCCTAACCTGCTAACCCTAACCTGCTAACCCTAACCTGCTAACCCTAACCTGCTAACCCTAACCTGCTAACCCTAACCTGCTAACCCTAACCTGCTAACCCTAACCTGCTAACCCTAACCTGCTAACCCTAACCTGCTAACCCTAACCTGCTAACCCTAACCTGCTAACCCTAACCTGCTAACCCTAACCTGCTAACCCTAACCTGCTAACCCTAACCTGCTAACCCTAACCTGCTAACCCTAACCTGCTAACCCTAACCTGCTAACCCTAACCTGCTAACCCTAACCTGCTAACCCTAACCTGCTAACCCTAACCTGCTAACCCTAACCTGCTAACCCTAACCTGCTAACCCTAACCTGCTAACCCTAACCTGCTAACCCTAACCTGCTAACCCTAACCTGCTAACCCTAACCTGCTAACCCTAACCTGCTAACCCTAACCTGCTAACCCTAACCTGCTAACCCTAACCTGCTAACCCTAACCTGCTAACCCTAACCTGCTAACCCTAACCTGCTAACCCTAACCTGCTAACCCTAACCTGCTAACCCTAACCTGCTAACCCTAACCTGCTAACCCTAACCTGCTAACCCTAACCTGCTAACCCTAACCTGCTAACCCTAACCTGCTAACCCTAACCTGCTAACCCTAACCTGCTAACCCTAACCTGCTAACCCTAACCTGCTAACCCTAACCTGCTAACCCTAACCTGCTAACCCTAACCTGCTAACCCTAACCTGCTAACCCTAACCTGCTAACCCTAACCTGCTAACCCTAACCTGCTAACCCTAACCTGCTAACCCTAACCTGCTAACCCTAACCTGCTAACCCTAACCTGCTAACCCTAACCTGCTAACCCTAACCTGCTAACCCTAACCTGCTAACCCTAACCTGCTAACCCTAACCTGCTAACCCTAACCTGCTAACCCTAACCTGCTAACCCTAACCTGCTAACCCTAACCTGCTAACCCTAACCTGCTAACCCTAACCTGCTAACCCTAACCTGCTAACCCTAACCTGCTAACCCTAACCTGCTAACCCTAACCTGCTAACCCTAACCTGCTAACCCTAACCTGCTAACCCTAACCTGCTAACCCTAACCTGCTAACCCTAACCTGCTAACCCTAGGGTTAGGGTTAGGGTTAGGGTTAGGGTTAGGGTTAGGGTTAGGGTTAGGGTTAGGGTTAGGGTTAGGGTTAGGGTTAGGGTTAGGGTTAGGGTTAGGGTTAGGGTTAGGGTTAGGGTTAGGGTTAGGGTTAGGGTTAGGGTTAGGGTTAGGGTTAGGGTTAGGGTTAGGGTTAGGGTTAGGGTTAGGGTTAGGGTTAGGGTTAGGGTTAGGGTTAGGGTTAGGGTTAGGGTTAGGGTTAGGGTTAGGGTTAGGGTTAGGGTTAGGGTTAGGGTTAGGGTTAGGGTTAGGGTTAGGGTTAGGGTTAGGGTTAGGGTTAGGGTTAGGGTTAGGGTTAGGGTTAGGGTTAGGGTTAGGGTTAGGGTTAGGGTTAGGGTTAGGGTTAGGGTTAGGGTTAGGGTTAGGGTTAGGGTTAGGGTTAGGGTTAGGGTTAGGGTTAGGGTTAGGGTTAGGGTTAGGGTTAGGGTTAGGGTTAGGGTTAGGGTTAGGGTTAGGGTTAGGGTTAGGGTTAGGGTTAGGGTTAGGGTTAGGGTTAGGGTTAGGGTTAGGGTTAGGGTTAGGGTTAGGGTTAGGGTTAGGGTTAGGGTTAGGGTTAGGGTTAGGGTTAGGGTTAGGGTTAGGGTTAGGGTTAGGGTTAGGGTTAGGGTTAGGGTTAGGGTTAGGGTTAGGGTTAGGGTTAGGGTTAGGGTTAGGGTTAGGGTTAGGGTTAGGGTTAGGGTTAGGGTTAGGGTTAGGGTTAGGGTTAGGGTTAGGGTTAGGGTTAGGGTTAGGGTTAGGGTTAGGGTTAGGGTTAGGGTTAGGGTTAGGGTTAGGGTTAGGGTTAGGGTTAGGGTTAGGGTTAGGGTTAGGGTTAGGGTTAGGGTTAGGGTTAGGGTTAGGGTTAGGGTTAGGGTTAGGGTTAGGGTTAGGGTTAGGGTTAGGGTTAGGGTTAGGGTTAGGGTTAGGGTTAGGGTTAGGGTTAGGGTTAGGGTTAGGGTTAGGGTTAGGGTTAGGGTTAGGGTTAGGGTTAGGGTTAGGGTTAGGGTTAGGGTTAGGGTTAGGGTTAGGGTTAGGGTTAGGGTTAGGGTTAGGGTTAGGGTTAGGGTTAGGGTTAGGGTTAGGGTTAGGGTTAGGGTTAGGGTTAGGGTTAGGGTTAGGGTTAGGGTTAGGGTTAGGGTTAGGGTTAGGGTTAGGGTTAGGGTTAGGGTTAGGGTTAGGGTTAGGGTTAGGGTTAGGGTTAGGGTTAGGGTTAGGGTTAGGGTTAGGGTTAGGGTTAGGGTTAGGGTTAGGGTTAGGGTTAGGGTTAGGGTTAGGGTTAGGGTTAGGGTTAGGGTTAGGGTTAGGGTTAGGGTTAGGGTTAGGGTTAGGGTTAGGGTTAGGGTTAGGGTTAGGGTTAGGGTTAGGGTTAGGGTTAGGGTTAGGGTTAGGTTAGGGTTAGGGTTAGGGTTAGGGTTAGGGTTAGGGTTAGGGTTAGGGTTAGGGTTAGGGTTAGGGTTAGGGTTAGGGTTAGGGTTAGGGTTAGGGTTAGGGTTAGGGTTAGGGTTAGGGTTAGGGTTAGGGTTAGGG
>CAXHUP010000055.1:0-20000 GCA_964020215.1 Aurelia sp. 3 sensu Dawson et al. (2005)
CACAAAAATGCAAAATGAAATACAAAAAGCAACGAAGGCTGTTAAGAAAAAAAGAGAAAAGAAGGTACTAAAACTGGACAACATTATTTGGCAGGTGGATTTAGCATTCTTAAAGTTACAGACAGTGTGATAGTACAGAATGAAGAGAAGAAAAAACCGACAAATATGCCATCAAGTGGTAATGGCAGAATAACTTTTGTGGATGAAAAAGGTATTGCCTTAGTTGTGGAAAATCCAAAGAAAAGAGAAAAAAGTAACAAAGGAGTACTGCTCAGTAATTCATGACATTGCAGGAATGATTTTATGTAGAGAACAGGTATGCCAGAGTCCATTCCCTTTTATAATGATTCTATTTGCTGTAAAAATTTTATGTAAATTTTTGAAAGGGTTTTTTTGAAATCCGCCTCTTTCAACTTCAAGAAAGGATAACTCAAATAGTATTTGAGATATTCAGGTGAAACGTTGTGGGGAACATTGTTTTGAGGCACTGGCTAGGATAAGCAGACAAAATTTTGATATCCGTTGTATTTCTTCCTGTATCTAAGAAAATGACTTTCTTACTGTTTCCATGGAAACCGTTGCCATGGCAACAATTTCCTCTGCTCATCCAGTAGACATCTTTGTTAGAAGATGTTTGGTATATAGTTTATTAAGGTAGGCCTAACCATTGGCTATGAATGTTTTCTCAAACTTTGAACATGGGTCAGGCAATCTGGTCTGTAAATTACCAACTGGTCACGTGACGAGAAATTTTTCTCGCAAAATTGTTCTTGGTTCATAGTTGGTCCTACGTAGGAAGATTAAATCATATGTAGTTGGTCACATCGTATGTAGGGAGGTCACGTTGTATGTAGGGGGTCATGTTATGTGTAGGGGGTCACATCATATGTAGGGGGTCACATCATATGTAGGGGGTCACATCATATGTAGGGGTTCATGTCATATGTAGGGGGGGTCATGTCATATGTAGGGGGGTCACATCATATGTAGGAGGGTCAATTCATATGTAGGGGGATCATGTCATATGTAGGGGGGTCATGTGATATGTAGGGGGTCACATCATATGTACGGGGTCATGTCATGTGTAGGGGGTTACGTTTTATGTAGGGGGTCACATCATACATATTGGGTCATGTCATATTTAGGTGGGTTATGTCATATGTAGGGGGGTCACGTCATATGAAGGTTGTCACTTCATATGTAGGGGGGTCACATCATATGAAGGAGGGTCACGTCATATGTAGGGGGGTAATGTCATATTTAGGGGGTCACGTCATATGTAGGGGGTTACATCATATGTAGGGGGTCACATCATATGTAGGGGGGTCACATCATATGTATGGGGGTCACATCATATGTAAGGGGGTCACACCATATGTAGGGGGGTCATGTCATAAGTAGGGGGGGTCATGTCATATGTAAAGGGGTCACATCATACAAAGGGGGGTCATCTCATAGGTAGGGGGATCACATCATATGTAGGGGGGTCACATCATGTGTAGGGGGTCACGTCATATGTAGGGGAGTCACGTCATATGTGTTGGAGTCACGTCATATGTTGGGGGTCACATCATACAGGGGGATCACATCATATGTAGGGGGGTCACGTCATATGTAGGGGGTCACATCATATGTAGGGGGGTCACATCATATGTAGGGGTCGCGTCATATGTAGGGAGGTCATGTCATATGTAGGGGGGTCATGTCATATGTAGGGGGGTCACATCATATGTAGGGGGTCACATCATATTTAGGGGGTGATGTTATATGTAGGGGGGTCACATCATATGTAGGGGGGTCACATCATATTTAGGGGGGTCATGTCATACGTAGGGGGGGTCATGTCATATGTAGAAGATCACATCATATGTAGGGGGGTCACATCATGTGTAGGGGGTTACGTCATATGTAGGGGAGTCACGTCATATGTGTTGGAGTCACGTCATATGTTGGGGGTCACATCATACAGGGGGATCACATCATATGTAGGGGGGTCACGTCATATGTAGGGGGTCACATCATATGTAGGGGATTAACGTCATATGTAGGGGGTCATGTCATATGTAGTGGGTCATATCATATGTAGGGGGGTCACATCATATGTAGGGGTCACGTCATATGTAGGGAGGTCATGTCATATGTAGGGGGGTCATGTCATATGTAGGGGGGTCACATCATATGTAGGGGGTCACATCATATTTAGGGGGGTCATGTTATATGTAGGGGAGTCACATCATATGTGGGGGGGTCACATCATATGTAGGGGGTCACATCATACATAGGGGGGTCAGGTCATATGTGGGGGGATCACATCATATGTAGGGGGTCACATCATACGTAGGGGGTCACGTCATATGTATGGGGGTCATGTCATACGTAGGTGGGTCACGTCATGTTTCCATTTATAATCATTTTCTTTCTTCTTCAGTTGTTCATCCTCCCACCGCCCACCCTCTCGTCCTTAATTGAGATCCAGTCATTATCTTAGTCACATGCTGTCATTATGGGCCTTTTTCTTAATTTAGAAATTTAAGACATTTCCGGTAGAGTGTTGTACATAGCATAAAACATAAAACAATAGAAAGTTTTGTCTTTTGAGCTTTATCTTTTAGTAATGTTTTCCCCACCCCCTCCGTAATTCCTTGTCGAGTTGTATGTTTTACTCAACACTTCAGTAATTTCAAACAAGTTAAGAGCTTGTCATACTGCTACATTTTCGCTATCATTTTCTGCGTAAATACTTTCCTCCATTCATTCTTTAATTTCTTTTTCTCAATATTAATCACTTCTCTATCTATGATTCACGACTTTAACTGCCTTCGTTATTACGTATGTATTAGCTTTGTCGGGAAAATTCTTATTCTTACTACGCAATCTTCATACGTAAAACATTTTATGCCTTCCTGTTGTTTACTTATTCGAAGCTTTATATAAACGGTATTCCAGATATTTTAGTAAGAACAGCACGGAAATGTAAGGCTAAGCATAGGGGTAGTTAACCGTCCAGCCCAAGAGGCTTGCGAAAGCTCTTGTGGCCTAGTTTCTAAGAATCTCTCTCGTATCGATTACTGTTGGATTATAAGGGCAGGCAGTGCTTGCGAAAGACTGTTCTGTACCATTGTATATCATTGGCCATTTGTATTGTCGAGATTCGTATATTTGCAGTGCTCATTAGTAGCCTTCGTAGGTGATGTTAGCCTTGGTTTTGTTTTCGAGGGAGGATATATAACGAACCGTTCTCCACATCAAGTGTGTGTCTTTCTTGCTCCGTTCTTCGAAAATCCAGTGTCTTACCGAGAACCCTTTCACATTGGTGACATCGTCGCGGGATAATTGGTTCTTGCAAAAGACCACGAACCCATCACAAGATCTATTGATTGGGAACTATGGACGAGAAAGACAGAGGATCACGTCAAACTGAAATACTTTCGTTTTTCAATGGAAACAGCGAGAAGATTGCCAGAAAAGGACTGAGTTTCAAGATGGTTAAGATCACGCAAATTAACGATGAAGAAAAAGAGAACGTGGACTTTAGAGCGGTGAACTGAATCAACATTGGACTGTCGTTTTTGATTTATCTATTTCAGGACTTTCGAATATTTAACATAAAGAATCGAGGGCGATTCTCTTTTTTTGATGGGGAGGTATGTCATACTGCTACATTTTCGCTATCATTTTCTGCGTAAATACTTTCCTCCATTCATTCTTTAATTTCTTTTTCTCAATATTAATCACTTCTCTATCTATGATTCACGACTTTAACTGCCTTCGTTATTACGTATGTATTAGCTTTGTCGGGAAAATTCTTATTCTTACTACGCAATCTTCATACGTAAAACATTTTATGCCTTCCTGTTGTTTACTTATTCGAAGCTTTATATAAACGGTATTCCAGATATTTTAGTAAGAACAGCACGGAAATGTAAGGCTAAGCATAGGGGTAGTTAACCGTCCAGCCCAAGAGGCTTGCGAAAGCTCTTGTGGCCTAGTTTCTAAGAATCTCTCTCGTATCGATTACTGTTGGATTATAAGGGCAGGCAGTGCTTGCGAAAGACTGTTCTGTACCATTGTATATCATTGGCCATTTGTATTGTCGAGATTCGTATATTTGCAGTGCTCATTAGTAGCCTTCGTAGGTGATGTTAGCCTTGGTTTTGTTTTCGAGGGAGGATATATAACGAACCGTTCTCCACATCAAGTGTGTGTCTTTCTTGCTCAGATTCTTCGAGAAATCCAGTGCCTTACCGAAGAACCCTTTCACAAGCTATTTTCCACAGATGATTTTTAAAATCACCGTTTATAGGATTATAGTCAAAGCAAGAGTAGTGTGACCAGCATAATCCTAAATATTTGATTTGTCCAAATCATCAATGGATTATTTACGATATGACATGTGGTGTATGGGCCCTCGTACTGATAAATATATTCAATGCCTTGTTTTGTCTTCCTGAAGCACACACATTCGCTGAACTATTGTTCAACTTAACACAGTTTAGGGGCTGTCAGTTGAATGAAAACATTATTATTATTTGATTCTTGAAAATCAATATTGAATTATTTTACGATTAACATTCGCATAATCTATTTTTAATCGGTCACACTACTCTTGCCTCGACTGTAATTCTCACATCTATTAACCCTATAGTGGTTGGGCTATTTGATAGTACTATTTTGGTTTGGGGGGCAAAAAAGCCCCCCCCTACCTAACTCTTTACTGGTAATAGATAGAGCGACCAAATTTGGTGTGCTAAAAGCCTCAGGCATGTACTTTCTGTAAACATAAAAATTAACTTAAAATAGCCACCATTTTTGCTTACGTCAGCATTTTCCTTTGTGTGGTCAAGAAAAGCGGCAAAATTGGCCAAAATCAGGAAAATCGAGATAAAATTAAATTTGGAGCATATTTTCCATCCAAACATGGTATTTATGATAGAATGCATCGAATAACACAAAATTAAAAAAGAAATTTGCAAAATATTCCACTTCTGCTCCTTTTTTCGCGATAATTGAGATTTGAGAATTTGCCATTTTTCCTGGGTCAGTCCCAGAAAATTGTTTCCCGCCCCCTCATTTTTCAAAATATTTCAATGAAACTTTTTGAAAAGTTGCACAATAAATAGTTGCAAAAAGTCAAGAAGTTTCATGGCTATACAATTCTTCCTCGCAGAGTTATTTGAAAAAATCTACTAGGGGGGCAAATTTGCCCCCCCAACCAAAATAGGGTTAAATAAAAATTTTTGCCTCTGTAATTATTCCTCAAATTTATCTTTTACTAAACATATCACTTGGCTACTGAAGTATTCTCAATCAATATAAGACATTTTTTATTAGGTGAAAATAAAGCAATTTTCTAAAAGGAAGCTGAAAAAGTTAGTACGCTGTTAAAAAGAATTAGTAGGCTACTTAAAAAGTTTGTAGGGTAATGATAAAAACCAATAAAGACAAATAATTCAATAAGGCAAATACAAAATTTAATTGATTCCATCCAAATACACTTCAAATAATGTCCGCTGACATCAAAATGTCGAGATTTGAAGTAAAAAGGAGCATAAACAGTGTTTTGATTTGTTTGCATTAGACCACTAGCAACTGCATTGTCAGTAAAATCCCAACAATTGAGGTGATAATGAAAAAATGCAACGTTTTTATCGATTCAATCCAAATACACTTCAAATAACGTCTTTTGACATTAAGTTGTTGAGATTTGAAGTAAAAACGAGCATAAACGGTATTTTGATTTGTTTGCATTAGACCACGTTTAATAGCACCTGCATTGTCAGTAAAATCCCAACAATTGAGGTGATAATGAAAAAATGCAACGTTTTTATCGTTTCAATCCAAATACTGTTCAAGTAACGTCTTTCGACATTAAGTTGTTGAGATTTGAAGTAAAAACGAGCATAAAAAGTGTTTTGATTTGTTTGCATTAGACCACGTTTAATAGCAACTGCATTGTCAGTAAAATCCCAACAATTGAGGTGATAATGAAAAAATGCAACGTCTTTATCGTTTCAATCCAAATACTCTTCAAGTAACGTCTTTTGACATTAAGTTGCTGAGATTTGAAGTAAAAACGAGCATAAACGGTATTTTGATTTGTTTGCATTAGACCACGTTTAATAGCAACTGCATTGTCAGTAAAATCCCAACAATTGAGGTGATAATGAAAAAATGCAACGTTTTTATCGTTTCAATCCAAATACTCTTCAAGTAACGTCTTTTGACATTAAGTTGTTGAGATTTGAAGTAAAAACGAGCATAAAAAGTGTTTTGATTTGTTTGCATTAGACCATGTTTAATAGCAACTGCATTGTCAGTAAAATCCCAACAATTGAGGTGATAATGAAAAAATGCAACGTTTTTATCGTTTCAATCCAAATACTCTTCAAGTAACGTCTTTTGACATTAAGTTGTTGAGATTTGAAGTAAAAACGAGCATAAACGGTATTTTGATTTGTTTGCATTAGACCACGTTTAATAGCACCTGCATTGTCAGTAAAATGCCAACAATTGAGGTGATAATGAAAAAATGCAACGTTTTTATCGTTTCAATCCAAATACTCTTCAAGTAACGTCTTTTGACATTAAGTTGTTGAGATTTGAAGTAAAAACGAGCATAAAAAGTGTTTTGATTTGTTTGCATTAGACCACGTTTAATAGCACCTGCATTGTCAGTAAAATCCCAACAATTGAAGTGATATAGAAAAAATGCAACGTTTTTATCGTTTCAATCCAAATACTTGTCAGATAACGTCTTTTGACATTAAGTTGTTGAGATTTGAAGTAAAAACGAGCATAAACGGTATTTTGATTTGTTTGCATTAGACCACGTTTAATAGCACCTGCATTGTCAGTAAAATCCCAACAATTGAGGTGATAATGAAAAAATGCAACGTTTTTATCGTTTCAATCCAAATACTCTTCAAGTAACGTCTTTTGACATTAAGTTGTTGAGTTTTGAAGTAAAAACGAGCATAAAAAGTGTTTTGATTTGTTTGCATTAGACCACGTTTAATAGCACCTGCATTGTCAGTAAAATCCCAACAATTGAGGTGATATAGAAAAAATGCAACGTTTTTATCGATTCAATCCAAATACACTTCAAATAACGTCTGTTTGATCATTTACGCACTGCAAACCCAGATGCTGACATTGGCCCTGTTATCATCCTTCCCTCTTTGTTCCCCAAAAGCCCAAGGAACATGTACCAAAACTTTTAAGATGCTATGTCCATTGTCCGTGTACATGGCAAGCCAGATATCTTCTTAACATTTACAGCAAATCCCAAATGGCAAGAAATCACACAGAGCCTTCTACCCGGCCAGACAGCAAATGATAGAGCAGACATTGTTTGCAGAGTTTTTTATCTCAAACTCCACAAACTAAAAGATGGCCTCTTAAAAAGAAATGTCCTAGGCCGAATAACTGCACATGTATACAGCATTGAATTTCAGAAAAGAGGCCTACCACACGCCCATATGCTCCTGTTCTTCAAGGACACAGACAAGCCACGAACACCTCAGGACATTGATGCAGTAGTCTCTGCGCAAATACCAGATCCTCAAGCTCAGCCGGCACTCTATGAAAAGGTGAAAAGACACATGATTCATGGACCATGCGGCCAACTCAACCCAGCATGCCCTTGCATGAAAGATAACCACTGCAGTATGGGCTTCCCTAAGCCGCTCGCAAATGAAACAAAGTTTAGTGTAGATGGCTATCCATATTAGGAAAGGCATCACAGGCACACTGTCTTTGTCAGGAACCACACCCTTGATGATCAAAATGTTGTCCCATGTAATGCCAAGTATGACTGTCACATTAATGTTGAGGTGTGCACAACAGTCACAAGTGTGAAATACATTTTCAAATACATTCACAAAGGACATGACTGTGCTTCTGTTGAAGTGCGCAGTGGACCCATTAACCATGATGAAATTCAGGACTATCTGAATGCTCGATATGTGGGCCCACATGAAGGAATTTTCCATCTCCTTGAATTTAGATTGCACGAAATGAGCCATACAATACAACGACTCGCTGTTCATCTCCCTCTGCACCAGAACGTCTGCTACCATGAAGGTAAAGAAGAACAAGCTCTCCAAGGTAACACAGGCACTACATTGACTGCCTGGTTTGAATTGAATACATAAGATCCTCTCGCACACCAATATCTATATCATGAAATTCCTGAACACTACACCTTTGACCGCCGAAGTAAGACATGGATAAGGAGACAGCGCTCTAACAACATCATTGGGCGCATGTACCAGGCTCAACCGACCGATCAAGAAAGATTTCCCTTAGACTTCTTCTACTTCACCACCGTGGAGCTGTTTCCTTCGACGACTTACGCACGATCGACGGTGTTGCCTACCCAACATTCAAAGAAGCAGCAAGAGCCATGGGCTTTCTTCAAGATCACAACAAACTTCTACATTGTTTATTGGATGCCTCACACGTTCAAATGCCTAAACAAATGCGCCAGCTCTTTGCCACATTGCTGCTCTTTTGTAATCCATCAGATGAGATGCAGCTGTTTCTCCACTTTCAAGAGGCTTTGTCAGAAGATTTTGTCTTTGCTGATCGCCAACGTCTGAATACCCAGCCATAGTTTATGCTCAAAGACACATGCAGCTCTGTCTGTATCAAATTGGTAAAGAGCTGCAAGAACGAGGAGCATCACTTGCTCATTACAATCTACCAAGACTGCCACACAATTACAGGCCGCCTGATGATCATGAAAACGTTATTGACATCCCAAGTGAGCAAAGACAAGGTCAACGAATGTATGAACAGCTGAACTAGGAACAACGGCACTTCGTAGACACATTTTTGCAAGCAAGGTCGCGCACAGGATCTCTGCTCTACATCAGTGTTCATTTGTGATGAAGCATCAACAAGAAGCTGAATGGCTTGAAGATGATACACGTAATTCTTTTATAAGAAACTGCTTATAAGAAACTTAACTCTCAGAATCATATTACTCGGAACGTACTTGAATGATGTCTGAACATGGGAAAATTGTCAAAAAACATTGTTTTGGCAAATTCAGATGGGGGCAGCAAATGAACATGAAGATTGTTATGGAACCTTTAAGAAACTCGTAATTTCAGACTCTTTGAACTCACCCAAATTCTTAGTTTCTCATAACAAATACGTGTATGGAGGTATTTTGAATAGGAGATATCTCGTTGAGATTTTTCCATTGAAACAAATGTAATTTGCGCGTATTTTTTGTATAAGAAGCTAAGAATTTGGGCCAGTACCCCTGGGGTACTTAGTATATTTTGCTGATGGGATGTGCACTGCTTCCCGGGTACCGTTTTGACTCTTTCTTCAATACCAGGTATCGAAGGAGGCAATTTTCGTCAAGTAGGTTGTCCAAAGGGCTATGTTGCAAATTTGCGCTTTCAAGTCTCAACGTGGCTATGAAATGTGAAAATCCATTCTGACGAACAATGGTGTACCGTTATTCCAAGGAGGCAGGTGCTAAAAAAATTTCATTTCAAATTTTTGTGATCACTTCTTCCTGCATGCCCAGAAAATCCTTCCTCCTGCCTGCGATTTCCCAGTTGCTGTGGTGCAAATCACGTCCTTCATTTTATGATTTGTGCCGTATTGATCATTTCAATAGCGATAAAATTACAGCTTTGTTTGTCAGAATGTTATCATTATTTTATCGCCAGGCGAGAACAAGAGGGATTAAAATGTCTCTTGTTCTTCACTGTCATTGACGTCATACATTGAAAACCCGAGGCAAACCGCGGGTGACACAGTTGCTTATGTAGCACGGGAAAGTCGACTTTCTGACATTCAGCCGAAATTAAAGACTCTACACTACCTGTATCGTCAATGATCCCTGCAGATGCAATAAATGCAGTTGATTGTCTGATGAAGGATCTGTTAATATCACAGCAGCCATTTGGAGGAAAGCTCTTCATCTTAGGTGGAGATTTTCGTCAAGCAGTTATTCAACGTGCAGGGAGAGAGATCACAGTAAGCAGCTCACTGAAAATCTCTCGCTTATGGTGCCACTTCCAACAGTTTCACCTTCTTACAAACATGAGAGCTACAAAGAATGAGCCTTATGCCAGGTTTTGCGAATGGCTATTGCGTATCGGTGATGGCACGGAACCTTTCGTTGACGAACAACATAACATCATGCTGCTAGAAGAAATCCTCTTGCAATAAAATACACTTGAACATCTAATACGTCATGTTTATCCACAAGGACCAAATAATGACCCTAATTACATGGCTAAGTGATGCTGTCTCACTCCAAAAAATGAGGACTCACATGCCATAAATCACATGGTTTTTCAACAATTGCCTGGTGAAACAACCACATACTTTAGTATCGACTCCACAGTCACCAATGATGAGAATGAGGCCACAGCTTATCCAGTCGAGTATCTTAACAGCATCACACCTAATGGGATGCCATTACACAAACTGAAACTAAAGGTTGGTTACATAGCCTCTACACATACATTCCTTTTCTGTTTCCAATCTCAGTCTTCCTCAAACTCTATTATAAGTTGTGAGCATTTCTTGTCTCTAAATTTTTTTGTACTGAAACAATTTCTACGTCATCCATGGAGATGTCTAGAACAACTTCTCATGTAACACAAAGACAACCCTTTCTTCTCCACAAATGTTAATACTTCTTTCCAAGTACCTCTTCTTTCAAGCACCTCATAGTCCTCTCCTTCCAAATTTTTATGTACTGACCCATATCCCTTTTCAACAACTCCAGTCAGAACTTCATTCGCCCTGCCGCACTCTTGAAAAACCTCTTTCACTGTTAATTTTCACGAATGCAGTATGTTTATGCACAATCCATTTTCTTTGCATGACCACTGATGTAAATGTTATTATTTAAAAAAACTCCACTAGAACTAATAATGTACTAACTTAACCCTATAGTGGTTGGGCTATTTGATAGTACTATTTTGGTTGGGGGGGCAAAAAAGGCCCCCCTACCTAACTCTTTACTGGTAATAGGTAGAGCGACCAAATTTGGTGTGCTAAAAGCCTCAGGCATGTACTTTCTGTAAATATCAAAATTAACTTAAAATAGCCACCATTTTTGCTTACGTCAGCATTTTCCTTTGTGTGGTCAAGAAAAGCGTCAAAATTGGCAAAAATCAGGAAAATCGAGATAAAATTAAATCTGGAGCATATTTTCAATACAAACATGGTATTTATGATAGAATACAGCAAATAACACAACATTAAAAAAGAAATTTGCAAAATATTCCACTTCTGCTCCTTTTTTTGCGATAATTGAGATTTGAGAATTTGCGATTTTTCCTGGGTCAGTCCCAGAAAATTGTCTCCCGCCCCCTCATTTTTCAAAATATTTCAATGAAACTTTTTGAAAAGTTGCACAATAACTAGTTGCAAAAATTCAAGAAGTTTCATGGCTATGAAATTCTTCCTCGCAGAGTTATTTGAAAAAATCTACTAGGGGGGCAAATTTGCCCCCCAACCAAAATAGGGTTAAAGAGAATTTCAGTACCGGGCAAAATTTAAGTTCCTTTTCCAAAATACGTACATTCCATGCTGTTCTTTCACTCAGGTTGGAGCTACGATAATCTTCCTAATAAATCTCAACTCAAGAAAAGGCCAGTGTAACGGTACTAGAATGATCATTCATCAGTTGCTTCCTCATCTAATCCTTGCTGAAATCATTGTCACACAACGCAGGCGAGAACTTGTAATGATCCCCAAGATAACACTTGCACCTCAAGACACAAGCCTTCCATCTCCATTGGCAAGAAAGCAATTTCCGTCAGACTAGCATACTGCCTTACGATCAATAAAGCCCAAGGACAGTCACTTGAATGTTCTGGAGTATACTTGCCACAAGGTGTATCCAGTCATGGACAGCTATATGTCGCATTCTCCCGTGCAACTTCATTTCATGGCACCAAAGTTGTAACAGCTGATGGAAAGCACGCCCCAAACATCGTGTACCAGGAAGTTCTTCAGTGACGTCCAAGCTCTTATTCCTTTGCTCTGTAAGTCACAGTTATATTATAGGTATCGTTTCTTTCTTTAAGACTATGCTCACAATCTTTCACCTTGTATCACAAATAATAACTACTTGTTCAAACTTACTAACAGCAAGATAGAATAAGGATCTTGTTAACAGATATGCATGGCTCCTTGACAACATTTTAGCCACCTATTTCCCACATTAACAAAATCTTCTTTTTTCTCTCGACCTCATTGACTATGGCTGCTTCACTTGCATCACTCACTCAATGTTTTGGTTCAACAGTTACCTCCAAAACAGACTTCAATATGTTAAAGTTGGCAACATTTTGTCCAATGCAGCAAAGGTCTCCTGTGGTGTACCACAAGGATCTGTCCTGGGACCTACATTATTCAATCTGTACATAAACGAGATTCCAGCCATGCTTAAGAAACCATCGTCTAATGATTCAAATATACATGGGTATGCTGATGATCTACAGCTATACTTTTCTTGCAAAGCTGAAAAGGTTGAAGAAACGCTCTCAATGTTGAAGGATGACATTTACTTGATACTTGAGTGGTTCTCTTCAAGTAAATTGAAGGCAAACCCGGACAAGTTTCAGTTCATCATGTTTGGCACAAATAAGCAACTTGCCAAAATTCCGCCAACATGTACAAAAATTGATATTCGGGATGATCTGGTCGAAGCTGCAAAGGAAGTTAAAATACTCGGTATGCAGATTGATCAAATACTTTCATGGAACAGCCACATCTCTCACCTAAAGAAATCCTGTGCAGGGAAACTAATATAAATGAAACAGATCAGAAACTGTATGAAAAGAGAGACGTTTTCAAATGTTGTGCAAGCATGTGTACTCTCAAGCGTACAATACGGTGATATTGTCTATGGCAATGCGTCAAAAACAGCACTACACAAAGCTCAGTTAATTCAGAACTTTGCGGCAAAGATAGTTACTGGGATGCGTAAGTTTGATCATGTGACACCAGCTTTAAACTTACTTCAGTGGAAGTGGCTTGAGGAATAACAAAAGACTCACAGGCTATGTTTACTGTTCAAATGTCTAATCAACCAAGCCCCCCAATATCTCTCTGAAATGTTCCATACAAACTCGCAAATTCATGAGTATAATACCAGACAGCAACACCACTTGCATGTACCTATGTCAACAACGGCGAGCCATCATAGAACATTCTTGTATCAAGCCACTGCTGACTTCAACAAATTACCATCAAGAGTCAAGCAATCAAAAACATTATATCAATTTAAACAAAACTTAAAATCACTGTAGGTTTAAAGATTACTAAAATATGTAATTCTTTTATCTCTGTACCTGTAAATATTTCCTAGCCTAATTTTATTGTGTATAATCAAGGGACTATACTTACATTTAGTTATATTTACATAGGTTTTCGTTTTATTAACCACTTATTTATTTTACTGCCATTGAAAAACCTATATCATTAGGATCTGTGCAATGAATACATAAATAAAGAGCTTATCCTCAACTCATCAATGAATTCTTCCATGTTTGCAGAAACTGAACATTGTCAACATTTTTTTGTGTTTTCAATCATCATATGCACTAACATCTAACTTATGATGACTGATATACACAGTAAATTTTCTTTGTTTTGTTGTCATTTAATGTATTCTGACCTCCTCTCAACTCTTTCAACAGCGCCTAATCCTTCATTCCAACTGTATTGTACATCTGAAAGTGGACTTGTCCAAGTCTCACTTTCTTTTATTAGTCGACTGAAATAAAAACACAGATCTCAGTCGATTGACAAAGAAGAAAGTGAGACTTGAACAAGTCCAATCTGAGAGCCCTCCGCAGGAGCTAGGAATGTTGAAGCGTGAGCGAAGCGAGAGCTTTTACTTCCTAGTAGTAAATATGATGTTTTCTTTCACAAAACTTGTTCTTTACTCTTTACATTTGACAAGTTCTTTATTCCATCTTTCAATGAAAAACCACAAAGTATGCAAATAAAATTCATAATTTCACTTGAAGGCGTGTTCAAGTTCTCAGCAATTCTAAATATATTCACTAAAACTTCAAAAGTAACCTTAGAGCCAGGAACCCAACCGTATGGAACTGTATTATTTCTTAAACCATCAGCAATTCTAGCATTGTGGATCACACACTTGCTGTCCGCCATATTGAATTTTCTGATGAAAATCATTTTCTCCCAAAAAATTGTGTGGTTGGGTCTTGGCTGCAGCACATAAAAAAAACGCAAATTCCTGCAGCTTCAACTTCGCATAAAATCTGAGCACGACTTCAACTTGATATAAAACGAGAAGAAGGCTAAATAAGCTTTAAAACGAGCTTTAAAACAAACCATAAACTTCATCTTTTGAATTCAAAGTAATGATTTGAGAACTTCAACTGCGATTTTCATCTTGAAAACCTTCAACAATTGTCATGTGTGACAGCTCAAAATGAGGCTACGAGCGAGGTCCAATCCATTCCGAGGTTGAAATTGCAGTCAAACCTTGTGCTCAAAATTTACTGCGAGTTTCTCTTAGACCGACTTGGTGAAAAGTTGCTGCGATGGAGCGGGCTTACAGCTCGGCGCGAGGATGGCAGGACTTAAGAATTAAAGGTATTTTGCTGTGTCTTTGTATCTAGAAACGATACCATTACTTAAAGATTTAAGCACATCAAAAAAGGTAGGAAGATACACTAAACTGGAGGATTTATATTTGAGTAAAAGTGCAAAGAATGGCCTGAAATGGAATATTCCGAATAAGGTTTAGCCATGCACGACCTACCTAGTGATGATGACTAACATAACATATAATGGACTGATCTCATAAATCAAAAGAACACCCTAGATAAAATAGTCATTGATATGGGTAAACATTGTGATAACCAGATTGAAATAAACATCCACATTCCATTATGTGATTCTTTTATGATGTCCCATTGGGAGGACAACCCAAAGTGTTTAAAGTTGGTTCCATTACGGTTATTTTGTTTTTTTTTATGGAAAAACTCAACGGTCTCGACCACACCTTAAGGTGGTTGTCTACCATTAAAGGCCAATTTTTGACAAAAATAAAAAATTCAGGTTACAAATGTAGCCTGAAGACTGGAGAATATGTAGGTGAAAACCTTATTCCAGTGTTTTACTCCCTTTCCTTGCTATTGGCAATTGTTTCAACTGAGGTATGAATATTTTTTCTTGGCAACGCCTTACCAACCACTTTTGCTCTTTTTTGAAAAAATTATGTGCTCATTTTGGGGGCTATGCGAACCCCTGAACCACCAATATGCTTTAATTGAAGCTGTTATTTATCATTATGGATTTGTCTCGTCCTGATGGTGCTTAGATTTGCCGACAAAAGAGGCTAGCCAGGTTTTCTGTCGTTAGGCCATCTCCTTTGCAGTGAAACATTTTATTTGGCATTCGATCATGAATATTTCTACAACCAAAGCTTTCTACATTTTGATGTTATGGGGAATAAAAAGAACGAGAGCAGAGCATCTGCGAAGTCATTTCATGGCAACCAATATGTATCTGGCAGCAAAAAGAAGGGTCAAAAGAAACAAGACCAAACTGCATCTACACCTCATCGTCCAGAAAAACGAAAGGCAAACGACGATACTCCTCTCTCAAGGAATGCAAAAAGGATCAGACTAGAGGATGGAGACATAGAATCAAACCATGATTTTTTCTTTTTTATGAGTTTCTCTACTCTCAAATATGTTATTGAAGTGGTTTCCAAGCAAGTGATTTCCAGCAACTTGCAGGGCAAACAACCCCAATGTTGCTCTTCAGCATCTCAACAATGAAAGAATGGGCTTTTCCCAGAAATTCAAGATTTCTTGCAGCAGCTGTTTGTGGTGTATTAACACCTATGCATCACCAAAGATAGAAACAAATGATTCTCCTGGTCAGAACAGATACACTGTGAACACCTTAGCCACTATTGCTTTTCGGGAAATTGGTAAGGGGCATGAGGCAGTGAAATCGTTCATCAATGCACCACATGCAAGAAGTCAACTACCGGAATTTGGAGTACGTGAGGAGCACCCATTTGCATCTGTCGGAATAGACTTTGCGGGACCCTTATATGTCAAGTTGAAATCTAGATCATCAAGGAAAGTATATTTAGCACTGTTCACTTGCACTCGCCATTACCCGCAGCACACCTCCCAAGCAAAAATATTTAGAAAGAGGCCAGGTTGAACTTCATAGCGAGGCTTGCTGCCACCGTAGTGAACTTGATTGCAACTCATGATTCGTAGAATGATTCGTTGATTATTGCGTCAACACCAGTGCTGACACTTAGGAGCGAGCGGCCTAAACCACATTGCAAGACTTCACAAACTATTTCTTTTAACAATCAAAAACGGCATTGTTTCTCCGTAAATCATCATTCCTGGGCAATTCCGTGCGTAGATCCTACCTTCAGGGTGATCTTACTTTTATTATGCCCCGTTGGTCAATCTTCACTTGATACTTTTTAATGGCAACCCCAAGAACTGTCTTTAACATTTCTTAACTACCTGATTTTCTGAAGCGTTTTTCCCACTGACCTAGTTTGCCAAACGCATAAGAGTACTTTGGCCAGTGTTATTCTCATAACGGGAATTCCAATCCATTCAAATTTTAGAGTCTCCTTCGTCAAACCAAAGAATGATTATTTGTCTCCTCCTCCACCTCCAAGCTGCAGAACAGACTTTTATTGTTGTGCAAATCATTTGTTATGCAAATCATGTTTGTTTGCTTTCATCACGCATTGCACTTGGTGCGTTGACAACAGACCTTATGCTTCCGTCCATTATGTCCATTATAAAAGTCTTTCTTTTCTAAACAAAGGCTACCTCAGTTGAATTGAATTCCAATTGTCTGAGCCAAACCTGCCTCCTCCGAGGAAACCCCACAAGGGTTCAATGATGCTTCGCGAACCCCCCTATAACATTGAGAGGATTGAATTCACCTCTTGTTCATGGAATTTTAGCATTACAGTAGAAGAACAAAGGCTTCATAAAACTGAAGATATATAGATATCACATGGAGAGTGGGTGCGGAGTGCCACAGCATACGATAAATCGAGGGGCATTTCACTTCCAAAAAATCTCGTACACCTTTGGCAGAAATCCTTTTGTTTTAAACAAAAATCTATGAAAAATCCGTACAAATCCTTTGTTATGAACAAATCTCATACGCTATTTCCAATGAGTGCAGTGCCCCTCGCAATAAATATCAAAAGAATGGCCTAAGTAAAGTGAATCTTTATTTTTTACCCACTAAAACGATTTGGGAATAAATGAGTTGCCTCGATGTACGGACTATGCCCAGAAATAAACTAAGAAAATGTCAGTTCCCATCGTCAATTGAAATAGTTGAATGATTATCTGGCCCGTGGCTCAATTCTCCAAGTGTTGGCCATTGCATCTTACGCAGCAAGCAATGCAATCATTTTTTTAATCATGAGTTGGAATCAAGATCTGAATAACTAGTGTGATTGCCTTAAGCCTCGTGATGACGTTCATTCTGGTCTCTTTCTAATATTTTTTGCTTGGGAGGTGTGCTGCGGCTAATGGCGTGTCAAACTTCACTTGCGGTACCACACAAGCAGTACATCTAGAGCTTGTTCCAGGTTTGGCTACGGAAACATTTTTTAGTGTTTTAAGAGATTTGTTAGCCGTCGTGGAGTTCCTGGTCTAATTGTGACTGACAACACAAAAACTTTCAAGTCCTCATCAAAGAAATTAATTGTTTTGTTCAAATCAGCAAGAATTCGAAACTATCTCAATGAAAAGAAGATCACATGGCAGTATAACTTAGCCAAGGCTCCCTGGTGGGGTGGCTTTTACGAGTTAATTTGAGTTGTGAAGTTGTGTTTGAAGAAACGTGTTGGGACAGCCAACTTGTCATATGCACACAGTTGTAACCAAAATCGAATTAGTATGTATGTATGTATGTATGTATAATTTTGCCATCAAAGTAAATATATAACTATTAATAAAAGAAAAGAAATCTAATTACAATGTCTACAATTTGAAATAATTACAGGCAAAAATTACATATCTTATTAATAACCTAATTTAAAAACACCCCATGGTAAAAGATGGCAGGGATAGCATTAAAAGGTCAATGCAACCTTGTTTCCATAATGGTCCCTCCAGGAGTGCTATTCAAAAGGAAAATGAAAGAAAAGCATTTTTGTTATTGTTGAAGGATAATTTCTGTTACAGCTTTTAGGAATTCAATAATATATATAAGGACTATTTTCTCGCTTCTGAAGATCATTAAAGAATTTGTCCTTGATCTTATGCTTGAAGCTGTTGACATTGTTTGAAGATTTGAGGTCCGACTGTAGGCTGTTCCAAATTTTGGGTCCTATATAAGAGAGACCATTTTGCCCCATGTTAGTCTTTCGGAATGGTAGATTTAGTTTGTTTTTAGATCTGCGAGTGATCCTGCCCTGGCCAACTGGTGAGAACATCTCTGACATATAGGAAGGGGCTGAATTATTAAAAAACTTGAAAACATTTGTAGCAGTGCATTGCTCAAATCTCTCTTTTGTGGGGAGCCAATTTATATCTTTGAATTCTTTGATTCCTACGTGTGCTCTATTATTCAGATTCAAGCAGAACCTGATACATTTATTTTGCGCTGTTTGAATCTTTTTGGTTAATCTTTTAGTAAGCATTGGAAACCAAGCACTGCATGCATAGTCAAAGTGTGGCTGAATCAGTGCATTTGCAAGTAACCTACGGAGAGAGAAGTCAAGAAAGTTTTGCTTTCTGTAGAGGAACCTTAGTCTGCCATTGATTTTACTCAGGGTCCTGGCTGCCATCGACTCACCAGACAGGTTCTCATCAAGAACACAGCCCAGATACGTCACTGAGGTGTATTGTTTAATCTTGATGTCACCTCTTCTGATATCCAGTTCCTTGCTGCCAGATCGTTTATTTTTCCTGCCAAAGAGTATAGACTTTGTCTTGTCCTCTCCGAAGTGAATGCTTAATTTGTTATCAACAAACCAGTCACAAAGGGAGTTAAAATTTTTATTTAGTTGCTTTTCTATCTCATTGATGTTATTATCTCTGAAAACAAGACAGGAGTCATCTGCATATAAAAGTAGATCACAGTCAACTGCCTGAGGCATATCATTGACATAAAGGAGAAAAATGAGTGGGCCAAGAATAGAGCCTTGCGGAACTCCACATGATAATTCCCCAGGTGATGAGGTCTCTTTTCCTATGTTTACAAAGAAAGTTCGGCTTGTTAGATAAGACCTAAACCAATATATGGCTGGATCGGAAAAGGCAAGGTGTTTTAATTTCTCAAGGAAAATTTCATGGTCGATGGTGTCAAACGCTTTCTGAAGATCAATTAAAATCATGCCAGTAAACATCCCTTTTTCGAACGCCTGTGTGATTTTGTCACTTAGGTATGATAAACATGTGTCCGTTGAGTGGTGAGGGCGAAAGCCAGACTGATATCGATAAAGAATTTTGTTTGTATCGAGGTATTCTAGGACCTGCTCATGGACAATTTTTTCAATTACCTTCGAAATCTGCGGCAAGAGTGAGATTGGCCTATAATTTTTTGGTTCATCTCTGCTACCCTTTTTAAAGAGTGGCTTCAATTTAGCTTGCTTGCAATCCTCTGGAAAAAGTGATAGGGAGATGGAAAGATTGCATAGCTCTGAAACTGGTTTGGCAAGTATTTGTGCACCGTCCTTAAGGAACTTGCCTGCTAGATTGTCAAGCCCCGCTGCTTTTGTGGGATTTATTCCCTCCAAAAGTTTGAGAACACTTTCCTCAGTTGCATGGTGTAATGTAAATTTCTGCTTTCCAAGGTTGAAGTGCTTGTAATATCTTTTGATACTTTCTGCTCCAAATTTACAGGGCGGATTTGGTAACTTATTTACTAATTCTTTAGCCAAATTTGAAAAGAAATCTTTAAAGATGTTCGAATTGATTTTGTCATCGAAACAATGCTCACCATCTTTTTTTAAAATGGTGAAC
>CAXHUP010000057.1:0-16000 GCA_964020215.1 Aurelia sp. 3 sensu Dawson et al. (2005)
CCTCATAAATCATGAACCAAAATGAAATGTGGAATTTTCGAGTCCCATACAAACCCCTTACAGACATTTTTCTAATTTTTGGCTCTTAAAGATGTTTGATTTTTCCAAAGAAGATTTCCCATCTGAGTTAGCCTTTGACTGACAGATTAAGATTTAAGTTTTGAATATCGGTCACACACTGTTTACTCCATAGCCCACCAAACGCGTAATTTTTTTGACTCACCCAGTACGACAGTTGTTGTTTCATCAATCTTCCCCAAACTCTCCAAAAAAGCCCTTTGCGCACTATGAAAAGGTCGTTTTCACTTTTCAGGCACATTTATTGCCATAAGTGAAACATTTGCCTTAAAATTGCTGAACTGTAGCTACATGAAACACTAAATAGGAATACAAATTGCGGACATACCTTGGCCTTGTATGCATCCAGCTTCTCTTGAATGCGTCTTCCATAATCTGGATGGGCAGCAGCGAAGTTGGCAACCTAGAAAAACAGAAAATCGTATTAGAAATCAAAGTGTGGAGCATTCCATATTTTCAATGATGAAATGTCATCCTCTTTGGCTTTGAATCTCGTGAAGTATCTTTAGAAAACTATTTCATACAAAAATGACCAATAATACCTGTAATTCATCCTTATCCTCTTTGTAATCCTCTTTATACATGGGACAAGATAAGGCTCAAATCCTTACTGGTTCTCAGAACACGCGAAAATCATCCAACTTTACGAAAATCAGCCAATGGCATCGCCGCTTCTAGCCCCTTGAGACAAAATCAGTCGTTTGAGGTGAAGTTTCTAGTACCCTCACAAAAACTGAAATGGATGCTAAAATATTGCAGTTATTTGAAATATTTTTTGATAAATCAGTTGCAGAGATATCCATCCAGAGTTGTTTACATGTTTAGGCAAATATCTTATTTGGGGCCGGAGCTACGAGCGTTTTCCGGCCAAGAAAAATTGACCTTTCTTCGAAAATTCATATAAATTGTTAGAATAGAGATATATCGTTGAAAATTTCACAGAATATGTACATTAACCTGGGCAATAACCCAGATGCATTTGGCTTCCTACGATCTCAAAATATTTGACAAATTTCAGTGATTTCAACAGGCAAGGCAAATGGGCCTACGCTCATCCTGGGTAGAAAGCCATTCTTGGGCCTGGAATCGGCCAATTATACAATCCTTAGAAAGGTAATTCACTCACCGTTGACTCCAGCACCAATTTGAGCTCATTTATCCATTATATTGGGGCTAACATCGACAGAAAGCAAGCAGTTTTGTGCGAATTTGAAGAAGCTTCCACGTTCCATGTTATGTCCAAAAACGCAACAACTCTCCTCCACTGTTGACAAACACTCGAGGCAGTGGTGTTGCGACTCAAGAGAAGTATGATGTCATTGCCCTGCCCTCCTGGGAATGTTTAAAAATGTCAAAATTATTTTATATTACAAAGGACTTTTTCAAATAGCTCTCCATTTTACATTTTTTTTATATCAATATAAAATATTACAATATATGCTACCTTCTACTGTACTTTAACTACTATGCAACACTACAAGGACGATGCCAAGAGGAGCAAAAGACTATGTCTACCCCATGGCCAACACATGAAAATACACAACTAAATCAACAACTAAATAAACACCTACAAAATGGTACACATACGATACGATACTGATGGATACTGGAATCTGTTTCGCATTGGCATGCAAGGTCATCGACGGAGGCGCCGGATGCCGAACAATACTGTTCAAGACATTGCGCCTTTAAGTTTCTCCATTTTACATTTCTCGTATATTTTCAAAACAAGGGTATTTCATGTTTCAAACAGTGTAAAAATACATTTTAAACATTCAGGATTGCAGAGCAATGACACAATACTTCTCTTGAGTCGCAACACCACTGCCTCGAGTGTTTGTGAATAGTGGAGGAGAGTTGTTGCGTTTTTGGACATAACATGGAACGTGGAAGCTTCTTCAAATTCGCACAAAACTGCTTGCTTTCTGTCGATGTTAGCCCCAATATAATGGATAAATGAGCTCAAATTGGTGCTGGAGTCAACGGTGAGTGAATTACCTTTCTAAGGATTGTATAATTGGCCGATTC
Organism: Aurelia sp. 3 sensu Dawson et al. (2005); assembly: GCA_964020215.1. NCBI lineage: Eukaryota > Metazoa > Cnidaria > Scyphozoa > Semaeostomeae > Ulmaridae > Aurelia > Aurelia sp. 3 sensu Dawson et al. (2005). Next base: position 2,107 of record CAXHUP010000057.1, read on the forward strand.
CAGGCCCAAGAATGGCTTTCTACCCAGGATGAGCGTAGGCCCATTTGCCTTGCCTGTTGGAAATCACTGAAATTTGTCAAATATTTTGAGATCGTAGGAAGCCAAATGCATCTGGGTTATTGCCCAGGTTAATGTACATATTCTGTGAAATTTTCAACGATATATCTCTATTCTAACAATTTATATGAATTTTCGAAGAAAGGTCAATTTTTCTTGACCGGAAAACGCTCGTAGCTCCGGCCTCAAATAAGATATTTGCCTAAACATGAAAACAACTCTGGATGGATATCTCTGCAACTGATTTATCAAAAAATATTTCAAATAACTGCAATATTTTAGCATCCATTTCAGTTTTTGTGAGGGTACTAGAAACTTCACCTCAAACGACTGATTTTGTCTCAAGGGGCTAGAAGCGGCGATGCCATTGGCTGATTTTCGTAAGGTTGGATGACTTTCGCGTGTTCTGAGAAGCAGTAAGGATTTGAGCCTTATCTTACATGGGACAATGAAGAAACAGGGGTTATAACTGATCCCTTCAAGTCTATGGCGGGGATCAGAAATTTAAAAAAATATACACGGCTATAGACGACTGCATAGCGGAATAACCATGTCCTCCGTAGATAAAGAAGTCCGAATGCCAAGTGAACAACTTATTCCAATACAACAAACAACAATTTGGCAAATTACAACTAACATCACGGCAAAGGCAAACTTCTTTTATGCGTGTTGCACAATGTTAAATTCATAACAAAACAAATAAATTAGTATCAATTGCGCTACGAACAGAGCTTTGTAATATACGACGTTTCGGGCTTGAACCCATTATCAAGTGACCCATTATCACGGCAAAGGGCCTGATATGAACAAATAGCTTGAGCCTAAAATTGTTAAGCTGGGATACATGGAAGAAAAAAGATGACGTAAGACTTACTGCTCGCTTCTGGATGAATTCCTGTGCATCCTTCATATGTCCAGCAATGTTGCTGACAAGATGTTCACGCTCCTTCTCATCTAGTACTTTCTCCCAGAAAGTTCCAACCTATGGATTAGAAATGACACGTTGTGAGGAAATGTACAATCACAAAACTCGATGAATAAACACGGGCGATGATGCACCGGTGGAATGGAAGACAATAATAAAAGAATTCCTTACCCATTAGTTGCCCACTTCCCTCGTCTGCATGTCTGTTCACCAATTTGAATGAAAAAGACCGTTTAACTTGCATTTGTTGTTGAATTTCTTGCTTGTCTTTCTCTTCGCTCTACTTCTCATTTCGTTAGGCCCATGATTCGAAATCGTGGGCCTAAGTAGAGCGAAGAGAAAGACAAACAAGAAATTCAACAACAAATGCAAGTTAAACGGTCTTTTTCATTCAAATTGGTGAACAGACATGCAGACGAGGGAAGTGGGCAACTAATGGGTAAGGAATTCTTTTATTATTGTCTTCTATTCCACCGGTGCATCATCGCCCGTGAAATAAACGAAAGTACGACTGAGCACAGAAGGAGATACAGATACTTCCAAGCAAAGTGTATATGGCCTTTTTATTGTATGGCGTTCAAAACACGGCTCCACGGACCGGCAACGTTGCAATTTGATTCGCTCTTCAGTGTTGCTTTAGAAATCAACGACGAGGAAGGGCTTCTTGTGTGGGCCTTGGCGACCAAAATGGACATTTCATTTCATTTTTCATTTCATTTTCAATTCTTTAAACATAGTGGCCCCATCAGCCAAGAGTGGCAGCTTTTCAGGGGGCCGTGGCAAAACTTATTCACAATAGTGCTAAAATAAATAAAAATGAATATTTATAATGTCAGAATTAGAATAAATGAAAAACTAAAGGTTATTTACATTTGAGTCTACATCTAAAAGTAGACAGAGAGAATGCTAGCTTGACCTCATGTTCTAATTCACTCGAAACCACGGTTTAGCCTATTCCAAACCAAGGTTGGTTGCCTAGATTATGACAGCAAAGGTTTAGCCTTGAAGATGTCTTTTTGTCGTAAATTCAGAAAGCAAACTTGCTATCATACACGAAGAAAATGTGAATGTGGTGTCGAACAACCAACTACAGTGATGAACAGGATCAAAAAAACAACGAAAAATACAATAATGCAAACAAAGCTTCCGAAACGTTTCTGCCACAAACCGTGTGAGTCAAAGAAAAGATTATGCATTTGGCGGGCTGTGAAATAAAAAGTATGAGGCCGATATTCAAAACTGAAATGTTAATCTATCAGCCAAAGGCTAACTTAGATGAGAAAATTTGGTTTTTTAAAATCACTCATCTTTAACCCTATTAGTACTGGGGGGGGGGCGTTTTTCGCCCCCCCCCCCCTAACACACTTTTCTACATTGCACAAAAACGGCCTATACTTCAACCACCAAACTTGGTGACTTTTCCTCAAATTTAATTGGCTATTAAATTTTTAACATTTCAATGTTCTAACTATGATCACGTGACCACAGCGATACCATATTTGGAGAGTAGTCAACAAAAAGATTATTAAAACCTCAATAGATTTTGTCTCGTTTGTCCGATTGATCTCAAACATACATCATTCGATTGCATTTAATGAGTAGTTTCATTTGATATATATATATATATATATATTTCATATTTGCTGACATCAGCAAAATTTAATATCTATGACGTCATTGACATTTATGACGTCGTTTCTCTAATGAATAAATAAAGGATATGAAAAATTGTTGTCTTTCTTGCTTTAACTTATTTATTGGATTACTTCTGAGTCCATATTTAGTAGATAAAAGGACAAGACTTAGAAATAACTGCAAAGAAAATCTGTACATGGAACAAAAAGCCAATTAGAAGCTAATTGTGCTAAAAATAGAAACTGAAAATATTTTAAAAGTATGTATTTTAAATCTGCAACATGTTTCCTACAATTTGAGACAAATTTGGAGAAAATTGGATTACAGATAAATTAAATAGAATTTTTCTTGTTAAAAAGGTAAAAAATGGCCAATTTTCCTTGGTTTTTTGGTTGCCTAGCAACGAAACACGTGACTAATTGATTGTCACTGTTACATTTCAATAGCTAATTGTCTAAAGAACAATAGCAGTAAGTCTTATTGTTATATCTTTAGTGGTTTCGGAGAAAAAAGTGAGGAAAAAGTACAAAGTGAGGAAAAAATCGCCCAGTACTAACGGGGTTAAGACTCAACAATTAGAATCAAAGAACCCTTGGGGGGACTCATGGAGCCAAGCCTCAATTTAAAGATGACATTCATCTTCCGCTTAAAAATTGACAAACGAACAAACCGCAAAGAATGAAATTTCAAAGAACCCTTGGGGGGGCTCATGGAGCCAAGCCTCAATTTAAAGATGACATTCATCTTCCGCTTAAAAATTGACAAACGAACAAACCGCAAAGAATGAAATTTCAAAGAACCCTTGGGGGGACTCATGGAGCCAAGCCTCAATTTAAAGATGACATTCATCTTCCGCTTAAAAATTGACAAACGAACAAACCGCAAAGAATGAAATTTCAAAGAACCCTTGGGGGGACTCATGGAGCCAAGCCTCAATTTAAAGATGACATTCATCTTCCGCTTAAAAATTGACAAACGAACAAACCGCAAAGAATGAAATTTCAAAGAACCCTTGGGGGGACTCATGGAGCCAAGCCTCAATTTAAAGATGACATTCATCTTCCGCTTAAAAATTGACAAACGAACAAACCGCAAAGAATGAAATTTCAAAGAACCCTTGGGGGGACTCATGGAGCCAAGCCTCAATTTAAAGATGACATTCATCTTCCGCTTAAAAATTGACAAACGAACAAACCACAAAGAATGAAATTTCAATCATAATAGAAACTCTCGCCAAGCTTTCTTTTACTCGTGCCTTATTATTTGTGATATCTTTCTCAGTAAAATGGAGGGGAAAATTGTCGGTTTCAGGTGTCCTATTTCCTAGCCTGATAAATGGGTTAAAAATCCAAGGGTCCAAAACCCTGATATCGCAATTGAAATTAATCCTTTTATCGTCTAATTGTTTATTTAACTTAATTGTTTATTTAATTGTCATAGCAGCTTAAATGTCATCAGTCTGTATGTTGCCATGACAAAACGGCATAACGGAATAACCAGACCCAGGACCAATAGGACCGGACCCTAACGGACCAGACCCCTGTGAATGCCGATTCTTTCCGTCGTGAGTAACGACGGCTGCAATGACGGTACAGAAGTTTCATTTGAAAAATGAAGACATGGCCAATACAATCATCGCTGGAAAGAAATAACTAAACTTTGGATACCACATTAACTGCAAGAATGCACAATCTGCTACATTGATCATCTAATCAACAGACAAACTTCCAGTTGAAAGGAACGAAGATCCACGAAGATCCACGCATGATATAAACTCTAGCAAGTCCCAGTAACTCACTTCAATTTCCCAAGGACAAGATTCTCATTGACATTCAGAACAAGATTCAGATAACATACAATGCCAAAATCTAATACAAAACAAAACTACCACAGACAACTGTCTTAGCTTACTTCAATTTAAGATGATACATTGTTAAACCTCAGGGGGCTTTCTAGGAACCAAGAAATAGGCTCTAGTGTGTAAAAAAGCAAGTAGCCCATTATCAATGTACCCAATCAGTCACCTGGAAGCATGAAAATGAATGGGTATTCTGCCGGGGTCCGGTCCGTTAGGGTCCGGTCCTACTGGTCCTGGGTCTGGTTTTTCCGTTATGCCTGACAAAACAACAAAACCACGGACGACGGACATGAGACATGAGACATGAGACAGGATTCGCCCCCATCCCATAGACTCCATGAGTCAAAAATGGCTGTAAGGGGATTGCATGGGAATCGAAAATTCCACGTTCCATTGTGGTCCATGATTCATTTGGCATTGAATTTCACATTGCAGGTTTCAGAAATAGAATCTTAATTTCAATAGCAGGTCAATTATGGACCACAATGGAATGAGGATCCTTGTTCCCAGATATGCCCTTTGTTTGTTTGTTTGTTTTCAATTTGTTTTGAGTGAGCTTGTCAGGATTTCTAGCTACTGAAAGCTAATTTAGGCCCACTGTGCATGCCGCATCCAGGCATGGGACCCCTAGTTTAACGTCCCTTCCGAAGGACGACGAGGTGAGTTGCGAGGTCAGTCCTCAGAGGTCACCCATCCGAAATCTGACCTCACTCGACCAAGCTTAACTTCAGTCACCTGACGAAGACTGTATAAGCCACTCGGCCACTCACCCCGCAAACCATTCTCCTCATTTCTGGGTCTAAATGATGTGTGTTTTTACTAAACAAAATTTTCCCATCTACGTTAGCCCTTGACCGATAGATTAACAACTTAATTTTGAACATCGGTCACATACTCTTTATTCCGTGGCCCGGAAAACGCTGAAACTTTTTTTGGCCTCACCCGGTGAATAAAGCACTTATTAAACGATGATCCATGTCGGAAAATATTTGGACCTTCTTTGTACAAAACTCATTGAGTTTGGTCTGTGCGCCTACGGTCCAAATAATTTCCAGCTCTGACGTCGTAGTCGTTTAATAACCACATGTCTTTCTATCAAAAGATTACAAGTCAAATTATTCCATAAAACCGCGAGTCACTATATTTGGTACTTCAGTTAGCTTAAATACGAGGGCCTTCACAAGATCCCCACGTCTGAAGCAAGGCAAAAGCACATTTCTCTGCGAACAAACAAGGAGACAAAGTTAGTTCCAATGAAAGTGCAAGAAAATGCTCTCAGATTTGTCAGATATGAAGAAAAACTATTCCAGGATTTTCTTCTGAGCTTGGAGGTTTGTGACAAGCTATGGACATATGGTCAGGCTCGCATATTCTTAGCCCTCTTTTAATGTCTGTTCGCATTTTTCAGTGAACAATGTGAGAAATATCCTTTTATTAGTGTCAAGTTACATCCTATTTACATGAGGCTGTTTCGAAGACAGACAAGAATCAAACTGTAACTTGGAAATATCATTCCTCCAAAATGCTTGCAGCAAAAACGAAAAGAACTAACTTTACCTGAGTGAAGTTGTCATCATCTGCAGTGTTGTACTTGGCAACATCGCCACTCACCTATGACACAGAAATTTTGCTTAACAGGAAAGTCATCCTTGGCCAGATAAAGACTTACTGGACAGTCTAAACAGTAAAAACCCGTATTTAAGAACCTAGTGATTAAGAACCCAAAGGAGGCTGAAGTTGTGAAATTAGACCCCTACTATTACAAGAACTCATTGAGCCTAAGATTTGAAATAGGTTCTTATTTGTGGAGATCATCAAATTAAACTAAACTCCAGTTGCTTTGACATTGAGCTTTTACAAACTAACAATACCATTTGTGCATATTGCAAAAAACTCTAAAAATGCAGTATTCGATAACCTGAACAGTATTTCCAGTGCTTCTGTTTCAAGTGGCTCTCTGAAAGCTTTTATTAGATTTTGTAAAAAATCTGATTCTTCCTCAAACTTCTGTTGTGAATAAGACCTCATGAAGTCAAGTGCTGTGAACTGACAGTAAGACTGCGTTCACACGATGCCGGCACACTTTGAAAACGGTGAAAAATGTGACGGTAGCAAAATTTGAGCTAGCGTTCACACGATACCGGCACAATTTGAAGACGGTAGAAAATTTGACGGTAAAAAGCTCGTTGCAAGACTTTGATGCTAAAGAAATGTACCTACACCCTAAGAATGGACTAGTCTCGTTCCAAAAGTTTCTAAAAATGTTCTGTTTTCATCATTTTCAGGCGTTTACACGATGCCGTTTCCAAAATGTGTCGGTTAGAGTTACGTTTTCAAAATCTACCGTTTTCAAATCTTCCGGCAAAAAATGTGCCGTTTTCGTCTGTCCCTTCCACGACAGAACTGACATGGCGAATATATTTTTGCTCCTCCGCGCGTAGTTTTGAAAAGGTGAGTGCGGAGGAGCGAAAATATATTCGCCATGTCAGTTCTGTCGTGGAAGGGGAATCTAGCTCCGATGCTGGCTGTATTTGGCAGAAATTGCAAGGCAACGAAATGACAGAGAAGAACAAGAACACGAGTAAGTATTCCTTACATCATTACATATTGATTGCAAACTGAATTCATAACGTTGGTCTCAGTAATCACTGCGAGAGTAGCTTAGGCCCGACCCAATCTTTTTGTGTCCTGGAACCTAGTCAGGCTGACTTGCAAAATTGTAGGTTCATATACTCGGGTTTTTACTGCATTCAAAGCTGTATAAAAATATACAATATGGCTACTACAAGATATATTTCTTAGTTGCTTTACAAACATACTATCATCATTTATAATTATAGTCTTGGTGAAAAGCATTATTTCCAAGCGATCACAAAATTGCTCGCTGTGTTTCTACTGATTTGGCTATGTGCTTAAATCCCTTCTGCAGCTCTTAACAACCGCAAATTAGTACGCACACCAGATATCTACAGTAAGAGATCACAATTTCCAGCAAACAAAGAAGCTAGCAAATAGGCTTTTTACCGGGTGAGTGAATAAAAATGCCCGGCGTTTGAAAAAATCCTGATCCCTGAATATCAAAACTAATGATGTTGAAAACTGTCTTCTTTTATTCTCGATATGTCAAATTAGGTTCAGTAATTTATCCGGCTATAATCGGTCATTCCTTCCCGCCGAAATAGGAGATTTTCTGCAGAAAGCCCCTTTCGATCACATGCAAAAACGAGCGAAAACAGTAAGCAAAATTTCCCTTTGTTCTCCTTCCTAGCAATAATGTCTCTTGAATGTGCTCATGTATTTTGTCCTCATGGGAGAATGGAATCCCCCTGAACAAGTTATTCAAACTAGGGGGAAGATTTTTCAACCCGTCAAAACAAAAGCACGTGCTAAAGCGTGCTAAAAGTCATCGCTGTGAGGTAAACACATTAGGGACTTTTGCTTGTAATCTTAGCACGTTTTTTTAAGGATTCTCAAAGGGACTCATTTTGGAAAATTGCCTACAGAATCTGAACAGAGTGACCGATTTTCGCCAGGAAAATTTCTAAAAATAATTGAACGTGTTAGCTATTTAATCAAATATTGCAAAATATCATTGCTTACATACTCAGGGAGCAGTAGCCATTCAAACGCCGGGCGTTTTCTTTACTCACCCGGTAGAAGGCAAATAACTCATGCATTTGTGTAAGATAACTTTCTTGACCCCCAGGCTACGGGGGGGGCCGTCAAGGGTAGAAATTGAGGGAAATATTGCACTGGTTAATGTTTACATGATCACTGATCATAAAACTATAAATGAAAAGACATCATCCAAATATTGGGTTTCTTTAACAATCTGTTTTTTATTGTCATCCTAAGTTCCTTCCATCCTTCATTCTTCCTCCTCTCCTATTTCTTCCTTCCTTTTTCCTTCCATTTTTTCTTTCCTCCTTCATCGCTTCCTAACTTCTATTCCGCTTCCTCTCTTTCCTCCCCCGTTCTTCCTTCCGAATAAACAAGCTTCCTGTGATTTACGATTTCAAACAATTTAAATCCTGTCTCGAACATAAAAGGAACCGAGCTCTTTTTATTCCCGCTGATCGTTCCAGTACTTTTAACTACTTTACTTTGTTATTATATTCGTATTATATTCGTATTGTATTCGTATTGTATTATATTCGTATTTAACTAATTTACTTTGTTATTATATTCGTATTGTAAATCTTTAGGGCTTATCTGTTTCTTTGTACAGGGCAATTTGGAAAGCAACGAGGTATATACAATTTAAAACTTTGCCCTGTGTAAAAAAAAACAATTGAAAAAGCGAAATGAAAATGAAGCTGCTTCGCCGATTCATGTACTTTTTCCACCTCTGACAGGCAATTTTTTGCCATCCTACATGTATTTTAAGGCTATTTATTGAAGCCTCTGCAGAATTAAGTCTAAATCAAATCATAACTCACATGGAAAACAGTTGCTGCAGCATCCGGGTTCTCAGTTGGACCAGAGAAACTGTTTGGAAAGTAGTTTGGTGCACCCTCTGTGAAAATAAATGGTAGATGTCACATGAAAGTGCTCAAGAATAATACGACAGAAAGTTTTCAACAGCATTACCCGCCACTAGACTTATTGCATTTTCGTAGTTATCGCTATTGATAGAAATGGCAAAAGAGCAACGGGCATTTTCCATTCATTCATTTTCATTTTAAATTCTTTAAACACGGTAGCCCCATCAGCCAAGAGTGGCTGCTTTTCATAGAGCCGTGGCAAAACCTACTTACAATACTACTAAAATAGATAAAAATGAATATTGGCATCTAATATATATATATTTCTTAAGTTCGCACATATTTGCTGTTGTTCTTCGTCGCATTGCGGTGTTCCTGCTTTCAAACTCATTCACGTTTTATCACTGCAAGCATCCTCGGATCCGACGAGCGACATTGGTATCGTGTCCTTTTCTTCTTCGATTTAAATTCTCTCAACCAGTAAATCAACACAAACACTGCTGCATAAGTTGCCCCGAAACCAGTATGGCAAACTCTTTCCTTGTACAAGCGAAAGGTGGTTTGTAAGAGAAGTTGATGTGCATTCAACGAGAGAAGAATCTAACGTTCTGTCTTGCGTATATAATTCATTTGATTCAGAAGCAGAGCAGAAGGCATTATAACTCTCGGGTTCTTACAGTAGGGCTTAAATGAAACAATTGCCACACAGCTCCTGAATCAAATAAACAAATCCGCTACACAGAACTTAAGATTTACCCTTTATCAGTCGTTATAAGCACATAACTTCTCTTAGAAACAACTTGGCGCTTGCACAGGGCGAGAGTTTCCCCTACAGTAAGTCCCCGCATTTACGAAACCACTTTTCACACCTTAGCCTAAGATGTTTCTTCTATCTATGATACTTCTCATGTTTTGAGGCTGATGTTTCTTAAGTTTCCAATTTCCCTTCTAGAAAGTCCTAGAAAAATGAGTTACAACAAAATGGGGTTATCTGAAAATAAACTGGCCATATTTAGCCATATGTGTGATTCTATCAATGATGGTCAAGAACATCAATTAGAATTTAACAGATATTGCTAGAAATTTTTTATGAACCCTGTATGAAATTTAATGCTCCCAGACCATCAGACCAGCACTTGGTGTCACTCAAAATACAAGAAACTTTACTTTGGGTGTGAGCCTCAAGAGTTTCTTGCAGGCAAGGAGGCAAATTATTTTCCTGTAGGCTAAAATTTTTCTTTTAGGTGGTTTTTTAAAACCTAAATGCGGGGCCTTACTGTACTGGTTTCGGTGCAACTTAGCGGCAGTGTTTGTTTGATTCGTTGGTTGAGAGAACTTCCTTTGTCTGCAGCCGCTAATTACTTTGAGCTGAGTTGTCAATTAAAGCAACTGTTTATATTGCATTACAAAATCTGTCCTTGTTAATAAAGGCGTAGTTCCATATTCTCTGCTTAGGCCAAATAAGATTTCAGACACTGTGAAATTGCAGCGTGATGTCAAAAGGAACCAGGGCAACAACCGCTGGCTCTTTAATCAAATTACCTTGATTATGATATGCCTGTGGTCCATCTCTCTGGTAGTTCGTGGCCTTGGCTCTGTATGGGCAATTGACTGGCAGCTGTTGGTAGTTGGTGCCCAATCGATGACGGTGTGTGTCTCCATATGAGAACAAACGTCCCTGTGTGGGAAAATTACAATAAAGACACATCAAATCATGATACATCAAAAGCTTGTGAAAATCTACTGGGTGGACGGACAAAAAGTACTTCACACGTTTCAAAATTCCTCAATTCTTCAACAGCCTCATTTCCGCCTGTGAGCTCCTTCAATGGGATGGGAAGAAAGCCGAGCCAGCTCACAGACCGAAACGAGGCTGTTGAAAACAAGATGGCGATCAAGAAAGTGAATGGCCTGATAATGCGAAATCGACAGGACAACGGAGAGGATGGAAAAACAAAGAACACACAAAGGTAGGCCTGACAGTTCTGATTCTTCACAACGATAATTAATCTTGTAAGAACTTCCACGTTTCCCAAAACCCTAGCCTGCGTGCAGACTTTGGGTCTTTCTTTCCTCTCCTCCCCAGTAACCAAAGTCTGCGCGCATGCTACCAAAACCCCTGGTCCGATACTTTTCCACCTCTGCTCAGATAACTAATGTTAGTTTCACGAAGCCCTTACTTACTCACTGCAATAAAAGGAAGCAACAAGTTCTAGAAATTCACGAATAAGCATACCTGAAGCATTTTGTCTGGTGATGCCTCAATACCAGGGATCATATGAGCTGGGCTGAACGCGATTTGCTCCACTTCTGCAAAATAATTCTTTGGGTTCCTGTTCAAAGTCAATTTGCCAACAGGAATCAATGGGTACTCAGAATGTGGCCAGATCTAAAAAATGTAGATAAAAATTTCCACCTAAATAGTTTTCCACTTACAAAGCTGCAAAATTTATCTTTTGTATCTTTTCTGTATCGAGAAGATATAGAAACGACTGTGGCATACACAGGGTTTCCTGTCTGTCTCAGCACCAACAATTTCAACAAAGTCAGTCAGAAGTCTGTTGATAACCAATGTCAGGAAATGCGGGTTTGTACAACATTTGAGCGTACAGGGAATTTGAAAACTGAGAGAGAGTTTATCAAATAAGAACCAAAATTTCTCAGTGTCGCTTGGGAATTGTTCAAATCCTCATCCTCAACTTTATCATATCACTCAAGGAGTGACGTCAGTGGTATAGGCAGTAAATCCTGTCCACCGTCCAGAGTACAAATTTTCTTGCTTTTTGTTTGCAAAGGGTTGTTTTTAGGGAGTGAGCAACTATGGAGTCGATATGGTGATAAAGAAATGCATGAAATTTATCGGGCTAAAATACATCATATGATAGGGTCATCAATAGACCTTTTTGCAGTTTGGAGAAAGGGACTAAGCAGAGCGTGCCCATTCTGACAGCCTTGGCAACGGTAGGAAATCATGGGATCCGTTGCTTTTCCTGCAAACACAAGTTGTTTTCGTTTTATTTGCACCTTTCAAGAGTTACACGATATTGTTTCGACCGATAAATATTTTCTATGAATTAACTATCTGGTTATCCTTTCACCCATTGGTGAGTGTATTTTGAGCCACTTTATTGCAGGAATGCGTCCTCAGCTTTGAGGCGGCTCAGTTCCAAACCGATCAACGGGCCTAACTCCAAGCTTGAAAGAACATATGCAATTAAATGGCTCAAGGGCATTCACAAATGGGCGGAAGGATGGCAAGACGCCAAAATGACCTAGAGGAAACACATACCAAACAAAACAAGTATCCGTCAACCTTTGAAAGTTGCAAATAAATCGAAATAACTCGAAATTGCAGGGAGATGCGACCAAGATGCAAGTCAAACGCTTATCACCGAAGCGGAGGGGATTCCCTGATTTCCTATTGTTGCCATGGCTGTCAGAATGGGCTGCGCTCTCCTCAGTCCTTTCTCCAAATAGGGAAAAGGTCTATTACCACAACAAGCAATAGATAAACAAAGAGAAAGCAATCATACCAATATCAATGACCGTTTTTGGTCTCTTCGTGGACTAATTAGGTTAATAAACAATTATATAACGAAAGTGCAACTACTCATATACCAATTGCTGAGGATATATAGAATATCAGAGGCTGAAACACTTGCTAAAGCTCCATAAGCCCTCAAGGGTCCTTTGCTTGATGAACTGAACAGTTACGTGAGAAATTCTAGCGAAACAGATTACAACAAGCTATCTGGTAACACGCAATGTAGCAGATTTTCTCTTCTACCTCAAACTTTTCCGCTCTCTTTTTTAGAGAGGCATCCTATCCTTGAAAGTCTCGAAAGATCAGCGCACGCTTTATATTGTGGCCAAATGATACAGAAAAAGCTTTTTAATTCGACTTCTGATAAATTCACTTCCGAAAATACCCAAAAAACGAGCACTCCGTGATAAAATAGTCGTGGTCAAAAGTTGAAGACCACATTTTGGTTAACAACTTTTCTTTGGGTAACAAAATGGAACCCTAGCGCTCTGCCTGACTTACTTAGACCTAGCTAGGTCAACTTGTTATGGCATGCTGCATTTGAAAATGGCCATGCTTAAGAAAGTATCAATTCAATGATAAATAATTCCATCAATGTATCCAAAATGCATATCATAAGAAAGAAGACAGATCGTACTTTCAGACGGTATACAATACATCTATTTGAGTTTTATTAATTTTCAAGATTTTCAGTATAGTTGAGTTGCGTTTCTGAAACACCCCGTTGATCACCTTAATTAGTTCTGTCCTTCAATATTTGTTGACTAAATACCTTAGTAAGATCAAATGGATTCCATCTGAATTTCTCTGCTTCTTCAAATGTCATGACTTGAATGAACATTGACCATGATGGCTACAGAAAACAGAAAAATCAGAAGACGTAAATGCATAAAACAAGACACAGAGACAAACAACGGGAAAATTCAATGCCAGCAACGCACAATTCTGTCTCTGTAAGCACGAGACCCAAAACTTTAAAAATGTGATGTAGAATTCCATGGTCCCTCTTCTTGTAAACAGCTTGAAAACAACTTGGTAGCATTTGTACCAATGAAGAATTGTGATCAGAATGTCAAGAATTCGTGAAAATTCTGAGGGATTCTGAAGACATGAAAGTTATCATATAAGAACCTCTACCAGTTTCGACATGCAGGGGGTTCCTATTTAGGGGGTTCAAAAGATTTAATTTCAGCCTCAAGGCTCTTAACATAATAGGTTCTTTTATGCGGGTTTCTGCTGTAATTTTATCTCTCTCTCTCTCTCTCTCTTGGTCAGTTAGCGCAACGCGCTGCTGTGGTCTTCACGAGAGCACTCCAGCCAGTTCTGTTTTCTGCTTGACGTAATGATGCTGCTATGCTGCCACCTGTCCATTGTTTTATATCGGTCAACCA